>JAJLUB010000069.1:0-63978 GCA_030564085.1 Nakaseomyces uthaithaninus
CCCACCTGCACTCCACCTCCGATCCACTTTTTCCTCTTCCAGCACACAGACGGCTTCTCACCGCGCGCAGACGCTTCCAAAATCGACCGACCTGGCCCTCAAAGCGGAAAGAACGCCGCAGCCCGTGCTGTATTTTTCGTGTTTTCTGTTTTTCTCTCGGTTTTCTACGCGGCACTCAGAACGCGCAATGGGGGGGGCTTAACGCGCGGCCACACGCGTTACCCTCGTACGCTGTCCGGCCACAGCCACAGGGTAGAGGAGGGCCCGCACAAGAGAGCAGTGCTTCCCGCGGTTTTTCATGGAGATTGCTCTCTGCACTCGTTTCTGCGACTGTCTGCTGCTCATGTCAATAGTGCATCTGCAGGCTGTTCTTCGCCAGTCGTAAAAGTGACGTATTTTGGCTTTACTATATGGATTAAAAAATTTTTTTCTTTATTCATTGTCAATGGGATCAATTTGCAATTGCTATTGTTGCTCAACCATTCAGCACGCTTTCCGTCTGATTCTTTCACATTGAGCATATCTGCCATCTCAAGAGTATTTCTTTTGTGTGTAGAGAGGAGAAAAAGGAGTTGGCACAGGTGTTGGAGGCGTGCACCGTGTTTGAAGTAATTTCAATCTCATGGAATCATAACAAACTCTTAAAATCAGTTTTTTCTTTAATTTTTTTGATTTATAACATAGAAAGAATTTGATACTGAGCAAAACCCTACGCCGCAATATTTTTTTCTTCCGAAAGTTGGAGGGATAGCTGGATCAAAAAAAAAATTTAAAATCAAAATTAAATCCTTTTACATTCGTTTACCTTCAAGTGTTCATTGTTTATCTTCTGTGGTTACACGTCCAGGAAATAAGATCGAATAGCTTTGAAATATATTGTCTTTATTGTATATTTGCAAGATCAAATAAACAAGACGGTCAATTCTTTTTTTTGATTTTTTTTTTTTTCAATTCCTTTATAACACTTTTACAATCGCTTCATACTTTGGTCTTTTTCAGAACATTCCATTTGATAGAATAAGGGATCCACACGAACTATGCTATATCTACAGGCACTATGGTGCGCCGTGTTCGTCCTGTTCTCTACGGCTGAGGCCAGGAGGAAGTTGACTGCCTCATCCCTGGTGACATGTATGGATAACTCCCAGCTGTCCGCCAAGAGTTTCGACGTTGTGTTTGACCCCGACGACAGATCGCTGAAGTACACGCTGGACATGACCACACAGATCGACGGGTACATTAGCGCGTACGTGGATGTGTATGCATACGGCTTCAAGTTCATCACGAAGTCATTCGACGTTTGTGAGATGAACTGGAAGCAGTTCTGTCCCGTCCACCCCGGTAACATTCAGATCGAGTCCATCCAGTACATCTCAGCAGAGTACGTTAACCAGATTCCCGGGATCGCATACCAGGTCCCAGACATTGACGCGTTCGTCAAGCTTCACATCTACAACAACGCCTCAGAAGCCTTGGCATGTATCCAAGTGTTCTTCAGCAACGGTAAGACCGTCTCCCAGACCGGTGTCAAGTGGGTCTCCGCTGTCATCGCGGGTATTGGCCTGCTACTGTCCGCTACACTGTCCACTTTTGGTAACTCTGTGGCTGCTTCCCATATTTCTGCCAACACAATGTCGTTGTTCCTGTACTTCCAATCCGTCGCCGTGGTCGCTATGCAGCACGTTCACAGTGTGCCTCCAATTGCTGCGGCATGGTCTGAAAATATGGCTTGGTCAATGGGGCTGATTCGTGTGTCCTTCATGCAGAAAATCTTCCGTTGGTATGTTGAGTCCACAGGCGGTACGCCAGCACTCTATCTTACCGCCAAAACAATGTCCGTGCTTACCCAGAGATCCGTGGATTACTTCAAGAGTCTTCCGTTAATCAAACGTGCTGAAAATGTCTTGTATGGGAACCAGAACACACTGATCTTCAGAGGTATAAAGAGAATGGGATACAGAATGCACATCGAGAATACGTCTATTGTATCTACAGGGTTCACCTTTTTTGTGCTCTGTGGATATGTGCTAGCCGGCTTTATCCTTGTGTGTAAATACTCCCTAGAGTTGTCCATTAAAAACGGTTGGATCAAGAAAGAAAGATTTTCAACCTTCAGAATCAACTGGAAAACTCTGTTGAAGGGTGCCATGCTGAGATACATCTACATTGGTTTCACCCAACTGACTATTTTAAGTTTCTGGGAGTTTACAGAGAGAGATTCTGGTGGAGTTATCGTTATTGCATGTCTATTTTTGATCTTGTCTATTGGTTTGATGGCATGGTGTTCCTACAGGACAGTGTTTTTTGCACGCAAATCAGTTGAGCAATATAATAACCCAGCTGCTTTGCTGTACGGTGATGATTACGTCTTAGATAAGTACGGTTTCTTCTACACCATGTTTAGTGCTAAATTTTATTGGTGGAATAATGTTTTATTGACATACGTCTTTTTGAAGTCACTGTTTATTGGTTTTGCACAGGGTTCTGGTAAAACTCAAGCCCTAACTATCTTTATTTTGGATTTGTTCTACTACATTGCAATCATTAGAAATAAGCCATATTTGGACCGTCCGACTAACATCATGAACATCTTTATTTGCACCGTTACGCTGGTTAATTCCTTCCTATTCTTGTTTTTCTCGGATTTATTCAACCAGAGATATTCGGTCTCTGCAATTATGGGATGGGTTTTCTTCATTATGAATGCAGCATTTTCCTTAATCCTACTGTTGATGATCATAGCTTTTATCTTCATGATCTTGATGGCAAAGAACCCAGACGCTAGATTTAGACGTGCAAACGATGACAGGGCTGCTTTCCAAAAGAAGAATGCTGTTTATCACAATGATGTCATGGAAAGAAGCGACGACAAGCTCATTAACTCGAGAACTGCAGACCTATGGGCCTTGGGTAATCTCGCGGGAGACCACGAAGCTAACTGGGAAGACCATACCTACAGCAAGAAGAACAGACTGTCAAACATATTTTTGGGTCCAGGAGAGAGTGGTTCTGACTCTGAAGAAGAAGGGAACCAAACTTTCACCCAACGTGTTATCCGTAAGCTGTCGATGAAGCGTGGTAAGAGCAAGAAGAGTACCAAGGACCGTATTATTGAGGAAAGATCCAGTGATGGTATCTCCACTAACGGTTCGTCTGCCAACAAGAGCGAACCTAAGATTGAAACTGATGTTATCAGTAAAGATGAAGAAAACACATACGAGAACCGTTTGGCTACACCAAGATCCTCATTCTCTAGTGGCGGGTCCCCTATAAGAAGGTCATACATCGGTGTCGAAAACGATTTCAGGGATGTCCCCACAAGGGAGAACCTGCTGGGCGCGCGTGATGAGTCACACAGGTTCTCAGACCTCACAAACTCGACTTCCCAACAGCGTATGGACCCATTCAGGGACAACAATTCCAACACTGTCCGCTACAGCACAGGCGAAATGGGACCCCCAAGAGACATCAGCTTGGACAGCATGCCATATGCCAACCAGCAAGCCACAAGGTCCACAGATGTTATAGACCACTCAAACTACATATAAGTAAACAAATTTTTCCTTGCATGATATAAATTTATTTATCAACTTCAAACCAGCCCCTGTATATGTATATTATTATTACTAATGGATATTATATCTACGAATGAAACTGAAGAAGTGTCTTAAAAGACCAGTAAGCATGCGGCTCCCGGCACAGCACCTTCAACTAAACCTTGGTAACTACAACAGCTTTCTCCATTTGCACAGTGCGCTGCCATGGTCTCTCTGCCTCCCAGAATGCACATCCACTAACTACTGCTTATAACTCGGGCCGCAACCAAAGCTCAGTCCGCTATACATTTGCAACGTTTTACCCGGCCTTTCCATCGTCTGCTGATGCTCTTCTTATCTTTCGGTGTAGCCGGGTAAAGTGAGAGCGACAGGCGTCCCCGGGGCAATTTGCCCATTCCTGTAATCAAAACAAATGAATCAGAAGTCGCAGAAACTGGGGTAAAAGTGGCGAATCTGGAGATCTGGAGAGGGGGTCTCTTCACGCATCCCGACGCAGCGGGGAAATATTACAGCGATAGCATATAAGTACAGCTCCTTTGACTTCCTGTGTGCGGTTGTATTCTATTTGTTTGTGCTTTTGTTTGCCTATTTTTTTGTCTTGATTGGATTTTGTTTATCGGATTTAAGCACTGGTGCAGTGACAAGCCACCTCGCCTATCTGTGTCGAAGGTCTACTTTTTAGTTTGGTATTTTTGAAGCTTTATTAATTTGCTGTCAAAACGAAAAATAGAGAGAAATTTCATTGCTTGATTTTGCACTTTTTAAGGATGACGCAGGAGGAGAATGCGGATGTGAATGAGGACGCGAAACTGGGGAAGCTCCTGACGGGATCCATGTCTGAGCTGGAACTAAACTCATCGGCAGGGACGCCGCGAGCAAGCAATATTTCTAACGGGAGTGATTTCTTGCTTTTCAGCCATGACGACAGTATATTTGAGCTTCCTTTGAAAGATAAGTACAACTTGAACGGGACGAACTTTTCAGAGCTGAATGATGCCGTATCAGAGGTCCAAGTGTCGGCAACAGGGCACTCGTCGAAGAAGGTACGCTTTGAGAGTGACGAGAAAGGAGAAGATGGAACTGAAGCAGGAACCGAAAGCGAAGCTGCGATGACTCCTTTGCAACAGAGCATCGAGTCTGAAGCTGAGAATTCTGGCAGTGCACCATCGTCTCCTCACAGTAAGTCTCGGGTGGAAGTGGAAAATTTACTGGAGAGAGCTAATGCATTCAACGAGTTTGTTGGGGAAAACTTGGACAGGATCAACACGATGTCATCAGAAGTGCTGGCACCGCCTAGAATAATGAGCCAAGGCAGATTAGGGAGCGAAGCTCGTTCAGACAGCATATCATGCTTTGCACTAAGTGATTCTGAGTATGATGTTGATTCTGTGCTGGAGCGGGTGAACTCCCATAACGGCTATGATCCCTTTGCACATTCTAATATTCTTAACCAATTAGGTGGAACTTATCTGACTAGCAATTTGAGTCACTCTCCAGTGTATGCTGGCATGAATAACAACTTTGTTGACAGCGACCACGCAGACAATAGTTCAAACGAAACTATCAATGATCTCGAAAGTTTTGAGGTTCAGGTTCCTGAAAACTTCAAACCTAATGGACTCAAGATAATGGACACAGAAGAAATTCAGTCTATACTCCTTTCCAAATACGAATATAATGAAGATCTTTATGAGATTTCAGGTGACGAAGCTCTGCAAAATTACTTAGAGACCATTGGGAAATTACTCGAATTTTCTAAAGATGATTCTAGAAATATTGAAGATGTCAAGGATGATCCAAATTATCACACCTTTGCAATGAAGAGCGCTCCATCGATCGAGTATCAGCGGTTTGCCCAACGAATACAATCAAAATGCATGTTTGGATCTATCATTTATCTCGGTGCTACCTACCTCTTACAAATCATGTTTTTGACAAGAAGCGAAAATGGAGGTCCCCTAAAACTTAGGAGAAAATTGCAAGAGAATGAGATACACAGAGTGATAATTAGCACAATACGTTTAAGTACCAAACTGCTTGAAGATTTTGTTCACTCCCATGAATATATCTGCAAAGTGTGTGGCATATCCAAGAAATTGATGACTAAACTAGAATTAGCCCTGATCTTCTACCTCAAGAATGAGAACCTGTTAATAAACAGCGAGAAACTAATGGCTACCAAATTTATCCTTGATGATTTACGAGCATACAACTAATACTTTCAGTTCAACTAAAAACTAAATGTAATTTTTGTTTCCTTTTTTTTTTCTTTTTTTTTTTTGTTATTGACACAGCCTTCATTATTATATTTTCTTAAATTCATCCTTTCCTTCAACTAGTTGCGCTTTCACACTCTCATTCTTTGTCACCACTAGCATAGAGACAGTCAATTAATGAACTTTTTTATCCATTTATTTGTTGTTTTTCTCATTATTAATCTTAATAGTTTTACCTAGCATGCAAAAAACCGCAATTATTTTTTACTTCAGTCAAGTTCTCCCCTCATCTGCTCTTTACTTCTTGTTCTTTAGAACAAAATGCATTCATTCTTTACAATATATTGTGTATTAATGTGTAGTTGAAGTAGTGTTTTATCGTTTTGCCATATTTCCCAGTACCGCAGGCCAAATTACCTTTTTTAAACGAAGGGACAAAGGCTATCGGGCCGAAGCAGCGACGAGTGAGTTCGGTGGAAAAAAAAAATTCGAAAATTTTAAGACAACAAACAACTATTTAAGCTAAATATTGGGCTCAAGAAGGGGTTAAAGAAGAGAAAAATAGAGAAATATCAATAGAAAATAGGCAATCATGGTTTGGGACGTATTTGGATGGTGTATGTATACTTTTTTGCCCATCTTTTGAGCTGTTTTTGCTCAGGATTGTGGTATTTTTTTTCTTGGTGGTTATTTTTGACGTGTCCAGAATACCAAATGAAAATTTTTGAATGATTCGCAGATTACTAACAATACTGATATTATGCATTTGTTAAGTACAGTTGTAAGACTTTCATAGTCAAATGCTTCTCAAAAGCATGATAATTTCCAAACAGTCAGAGATGTTTTGGCTTCCCTTGGTTTATGGAATAAGCACGGTAAGCTTTTATTCCTAGGTTTAGATAATGCCGGGAAAACCACCCTATTGCATATGTTGAAGAACGACAGACTTGCTACGTTACAGCCTACTTGGCACCCAACTTCCGAGGAGCTGGCTATCGGAAACATTAAATTTACCACTTTTGATTTGGGTGGTCACGTCCAAGCTCGTAGATTATGGAAGGATTATTTCCCAGAGGTGAACGGTATCGTGTTCTTGGTTGATGCTGCTGATCCAGAAAGATTCGACGAAGCCCGTGTCGAATTAGACGCCCTTTTCAACATTGCTGAATTGAAGGACGTTCCTTTCGTTATCTTGGGTAACAAGATCGACGCTGCTAATGCAGTCTCCGAGGCTGAACTACGTTCTGCTTTAGGTTTGTTAAACACCACAGGTTCTCAAAGAATTGAAGGTCAGAGACCAGTAGAAGTTTTCATGTGTTCCGTTGTTATGAGAAATGGTTACTTGGAAGCATTCCAGTGGTTGTCCCAATATATCTAAATGTTACTCACCAAATATAACTAGAATAAAGATGAATCTTTGACGAACCAACATATACAGACCCATTTATTCATAATATCAACAGTCATTTTTCTTTAGTATGTTCGGGTTAGAATTTACAGAACAGCTGATAATATTGTTGAACCCTTGTATAGTATGACAATTATACTTGCTTTTTACATTTTATAAAGAACATATATTATAATATATTTTTATATATATTAGTGATTTTTGTAAGAAAATCAAGAAGTATTTTTTTTTCAGAAATTATGATATATGAAGTAAATTACTGGTAGTTATTAACATCGCTTACATCAATAATTTAAAGAAGTGGAAAAAAAAGTGGAAAAATAATATTATACAGTAACTTTTGAATATGATAGACGTAAAGAAACAAAAAAAACTTACCTTCTTGACTTTCTATTGCCTCTTTCCTCACCATCTTGGCTGTGAGGACGTTTTTTACCATGCTTAGCAAAGAATTCCTTCTTCTTTTCTTTGTCCTTCTGTGATTTTTCTTCTTCTTTTTTAGCAAGTTTCTTCAACCTTTCCTTACGTTGGTCAGCTTTCTTTGACTGTCTCTTTTCTTCCTTGGCCTTAGAGACTGTTAACACTTTTTGGACAAATGAACGAGCCTTCTTTTCATCGCCACCCAAAACAACAGCTCTCTTCGCCATATATGTTTTCTTCTTCTGTGGTTTCATTTGATGGATTTGTGATTTGAATGGAAGATCCTTTTGAACTGCCTTAGGAACCTTTAATCCATTAAAGTGTCTTTCAGCTCTTTCAATTTTTTTGTAGTTACTGTCGGCATTCACTGGTGTAGGTACCCCCATTGCAGCACGTATTTGTCCAGTTAATCTTAGACCCTTCCATTCAGTTTTATTGCTGAGCAATAGAGAGGTAACCGGGTTATAGAAATGTTTAACTTTAACAGGATACCACGAACGCAAAATAACAATATCACTCATTAAGATTTTATCCTCAAATGCTGCTCTATAATGCCCATCTGGTTTCGATAGGGCTCTCTTGATTTCACCTCTAATACCTGAAACTGTTTTGATTTGAGCACCCTCAAATCTTGCAACTTCCATTGCACTACTAAACATGTCTTTAATGAATGCAGTATTTTTGAAAATTTTGTAGGGATAACCAACCAGTTTCAACTTTTTCACAATTTCAACATCAACATCAATTTCTTCTACAACACCAGTTGCTGAAATTCTGAAGTTCCCTGTGGTGTCACTATTGGCAACAACCTGGACACCACAAAATGGTGTATTTGGTGAGCATAAAGGTCCGTAAAAGTAAGCATTACAATATGTATGCTCTGGAGTATATTTGAGCATTCTAATTCTTGTACGTGAGTCACTTGTAGTGTAAACAGGTAATGTTTGGAATCTTCTCCAACCTAAAGAAACAACTAATGGATCGTGGGTTTTGAGAATCTTCTTATGCCAACGATGTCTTCTTAATCTAGCATTTACTATACCAAATTTTTGTTCTGTCGCTAGTAAACCACCCATAATAACTGGAAACTTAGGATCAAAATTTTCGATGAATTCCATTGGTACATCATCGAAGACAATTCTAACATATGACCCTGCCTTAAACCCTTCGATTTTTAATCTTTGTTCAGGAGTCATTTCTTGCAACTCTTTCTCGTTGATTTCAAGTTGTTTGGCAATCTTTGCTTTTTGTAGTTCATACCAAGTATCGTATTCATTTTCTGGGTTATTTTCTTTGAAATTATCACCTTCTTCCATTTCAAATTGCATTCTCAATTTCTCCTTTCTGGCAGCGTTCTGTTCACGTTCTTCCTCAAGAGTTAGTTCTTGTTTCTCCTCTTCATCGAAGTTTGTGAATGAATTATCACTTTCATTGTTTTCGTCTTCACTACCTTCATTATCTGATGAGCTATTATTAGACTTTTCTTCTTCATTGATGGCTTCTAAATCTTCAAAGTCGCCGTAAACCTCATCCTCATCACCATCTTTTTCATTTTTAGTAGAGGATTTCTTTTCACTACCGATAGAAGGAGCTCCGATAATTCTATCATTGATGGAGTTTGCATTACTCCATTTTTTTACTAGCTTCTCAAAAGTATCAAAGAAAGGAACAAATTTCTCTAAATCAGCTTCAGCTTCTTCCATACTATTAGCATCAGCTTTTTTGAAGAAATCCTCTTCATCATCTTCAATATTTTCCTCCACTTCTTCATCCTCATCGTCTTCACCCTTCCATCTTTTAATACATTCTTGAGGATCGATGTTGTCCATGTATATTAGTTTACCAATATCCCATTTCTTCTTCCGTTGAATGGTGCCATTTAACTTTCCAGCGGTTCTTCTTTCCCAGGTCTCCTCTTCAGAAAGATCAAATTCGGAATCAGTGTCTAACGCGTAATTTCCTCTCTTTGTGTTACCAAAATCAATTTCGACAGTTTTAGGCTCTTCATCTTCATCCATCTCCATATCACTTGGCAGATCATCCACTTCATCATCAGCTTCTTGAATTGATTTGCCATAGATTTTTGGGGCTCTGAGACTTGTTCTACCTGTGTTTTCTAATTGTATATCTTCTTCCTGTTCAATTCCTGATTCTGGCTCATAATCTTCCTTGTCCTCTACAGAATGTAACTCGGTTCCATTACTAAACAACTGCAAACCAACTCCGTCAAACCTTTCTGCAATACTTTTATCAACATTTTGTAAGCTAGTAACCATTTTCTCACCTTCCCCCTTTTCTTGACCAGGTACAAAGCTCAAATTCTCTTTATTCTTCCCAATATCAATATATACAGCATCTTTATCCATCAACAAACCTCCAACGTCAGACATTGGTGCGTATATCAATTTGTCCTTATCATCTAACCTTTTACGTCTTCTGGTGGTTTGCCCAGTTATTTGCCCTGTAGCAGCAGCCTCAGCTTTCATTTTCTCTCTTTCATATTCATCCAATTTTTGCTGATAGTAAGGAGTTGGGCAAGGATCAGGTAGCTTTTCTATCATTGAAATTGACATATCACCAACCCCAGCGACGTGAACTTTCTGGCCCGGAACAGAGGATAATGGAGTACCGTGTAAGTAACCATATAGCGCGACTTTTCTATCTACTTGATTACCTTTGGTCTGAAGTATATCTGGGTGAGTTAAATCTGTTATTCTATCTGCAAGCATATATGGATGTTCATTTCTCCATTTTAATGGTCTGAACTTCATAACCGAAATGAAACGAGATAAATTCAAAATTTCTCTGTCTGGATATCTACCATTCAAAACACCAGATAAGTAGAACAATTTGGCACCTTGGTAAACTTCGGTCCAAAATCTATGCTTTAATCTTTTCTTTGTGGCTCTCAGAGTAGATTGCGATTTGAACAAATCCAGATGAGTAGCAATACCAAGCACACGGGGCATACCGTGATGTTGAGCTAAATTCAAAAATTCCATAGTCTCCATTTCAAAACCAAAGTTACCATCAATCATGAGTAGCACTAAATCAGAAATTTTAGCAATATCTATCATAGCATTAAGGTCATCGGCGGGACACTCAAGAAATGTCAGTCTTCTATGTTTCCCCGAGACAACAGTGATTGGACCGTTGATTTCACCAAGACTGGTTTTTGTTAATCTCCTTACCAATGACTTAATCAGCGTCGTCTTACCGGTACCAGGAGGGCCTACAACAGATACAATAACTGGGGTAGGGTCATCATCTGGGGTTCTATCGACCATGGGAACATGCAATTTCTTCTCATTCACATCACTAGACCTTTGCATGGTCCTAGCCATCTTGCCAGGCGCTGATACAGCAAAGGCTTTGGCATTGTGCCCTTGTGTATGCAGCTTCTTCTTAGCTGTGTTCTTTTCCTTCGACTTTCTGTGCTCCTTATTGCTTTGTTCCATTGCGGGCAATTGGAAAGGAATAAGAGTCTACACAGCTATGGTGTCTAGTTGTCAATATAATGTCGTCTAAACAGAAGAATTAAGAATGGAATCAAAGTTAATTCTAAATCTTTCAAATTTATCAACTTTGCGATGAGCTCATCTCATCGCATAACTATAGCACAGAACAAAAAAAAAAAAAAATGAAAACTTTCGGAAATTTTTCAGATGTTACCCGGTTTTTCAATAAGTCACATGCACATCCGTTTGTAGATATATAGGATACTAAATACGGAACAGCACGTGTCGGAAGGACCGATTTGAGTTTTGTAAGTTCATTCTGATTCAGAAGGGGCATTGAGTAGAAGAGACTAATATATTTTGATTTAGTTGCAGAGGCAGTCTGGGTTATTGTATTTAGAGGAAACCGTATCTCAGAGGATAGTTCTAGACTAAATAAACAGGAGAGAAATACGCCTAAGTTAAAGAGCCGAATTTTTCCTAGGTTTTGGATATTACTACTTCACGTATTTGTTAAAATTGTTAGAGGCCTATTTCAAAATAGTATTGAGCAAGACAAGAACAACATAGCTTTTTTCATAATGTCGATGTACAGGGCTGGATGGAGACGTGCTTTAATGCAGGAATCACAATTCAAGATTTTGCACAGAAGTAAGAATATGTTGCATACATCTAGATGCTTGCTTGCTGAGGAGACATCTACTCCGGAGGGAAACAAACAAACAGGTATATTGCATAAAAATATAAGGGAGCATAAACTAGCGCACTCTAAGTATGAGGATTCCAGTTATCAATTGCCTAAATGGAAGGAGGCTTTGGGTGAGTTTGTTGTACGTACCTTCAATATGGATATGGATAAAGTAAGATCTGGCCCAGTAGCGGGATCTTATTACTACAATATGTGTAAACAGCAAGGTTTGCAATATGAGGATGAAGAGATGTCTGAAACTGCAAAATTTTTCTATGAGGAATTAGAGTTACCCCGTACATTTTCGCAGTGGTTCCAGATTACAATCCTTCATGAATGGATTCTTTTTGTAAGAATGAGAGCAATGCCATTCCAATACGGTAGAAATTACCAACAAAAACTTGTTGATAGAACTTTTAGTGATATTGAAGTGAGACTTTTTGAAGAAATGAATGTCAACTCAGGCCGTATTGCCGATCAGTATATGAAAGATTTTAACGCACAGCTGCGCGGTGCTGTATTTGCTTACGATGAAGGGTTCTTTTCTGATGATTCAACGCTGGCAAAGGCAATATGGAGAAACTTGTTTGCTGGTAAACCAAATGTGGACATTACTCATCTTGAGAAAATGGTCAAATATGTTAGAGGACAGTTGTATGTTTTGAGTAAATTGTCCGATAGAGAATTTGCCACGGGGCAGTTCAAATTTGCATCACCTCATGAAGTAGTGGAAAAATTAACTCCTGAAGAAGAATCTGAGCGCAAGCAGAAGGTAGTTGAAAAGTATGAAAAGATGGATAAGGATCCTCATCAATTACCAAGTGACAAAAGCAAGCTGTCTTACACTAATTGAATGGCGTTCTTCCATTTTTTTATAAATCTGATGTTCCTCAATTCTGCTAGGCAGGAAACAATATTGATAATATATTCCACTATTTGCCAAAAACTACAAGATAAAGCTTGGCGAAATATTTTGTTTCTTGATCATAATTGGCAATTTTTCATTTGTTTGAGATATTCTAAGTCACATTGTATATATGAAGTTTTACTTATAAACCATCTGTAATTAATTTTATTTATCGTTTTTGTATGTATTTATCTTAGCTGATAGAGAATCAGAAAATGAATCAACAATAGTTGTTAATTTCAGTATGAGGCAAGGAGCAATCTAAACAGCATTAATTTTTGGGGTCCAAGATGCTGCTTCAATATTATGCGATAAATTATATAAGGCATCAATCAATTCCATGTGAAAGCTACCGCTCCCATTACATTTTTCGGAGGCTATTTTGCCAGCAGTTTTGAATAAAACAACAGCAGTAAGCACAGCGTGAAACAAATTAGAATTTGCTGGTTGGCCCCCAATCATACATGCAATTGTTGAGCCCAGAGAGCAACCACTGGCAGTAATATCACCCATTATAGGTATATCACCATCATACACAGAAAAACAAGGTATATTTTCTATGCATTGGTCGCCGGTACCTTCAGATAAACTGTATTTGCCTTGAACTGTCCCATCAGCAACTATGTCATATGGTCCTGTACAAACTGCAATTGTCTTGTATTTATAAGCTACAATTCTTGTCGCTTTGATTAATTGGTCAACACTTATTCCAGCAGTTGCATCGACACCTTTCATTTTCTTGTTGTCCAATTCTGCCAAGCCAATTATTTCACTCGAGTTACCCTTAATGCAGCTGTATTGCCCAAGAGCTAATAAGGTGTTATTGAGAGTTAATCTTGTTCCTGTAGCACTATATCCAACTGGATCAAAGACAATTGGTCTCTTAACCTCGTTATATGCTCTTACAGCGGACCTGACCATTTCAAGAGGTGCCACAGATCCAGTGTTCAGTAGCAAAGTGGCATTTGGAATAGCAGCTAGATCTTTCACTTCACTTTCAATTTCAGACATGATTGGTGAACCTTGCAGTGCCAATGTTACGTTGGCGCCGAAGTTTTGATGAACTTTGTTAGTGATGTGCTGAACTAGCGGCCTTGTGTTGGTTGCATTGGACAACACAGAGGCAAGTTCCGCTGTAGTTGGTACTCCTTTCTTCGAAACGTCCAATTCAACAAATTTATAGGTGGTCTTGTCTAGTAATGATCTCAATACTTTGGTAGACGCACTGGCGTCCACTGAAGCAACAATGTCACTTACAACAGAGATACCATCCAATGACCTTTTCCCGTTGGAACTAACGCATTGGTATAATACACGCTCGATGTTATCCGGGTGTAAACCACCAATACCAACGGTACGACACCATGATGCATTGTTGATTTCCAAAGCATCCAAGACTCTCACAGCCCCAGCTGGGCCCATTGGAGCCTTCTTGGGGTTCTTCTTGGTCTGGGTAGCAAACAAGGTACCGATCCCAATGTAATCAACCATGTCAGGACCCCACTGAGCTAACTGGTCTACCTCATGGGGGAAGCCAACACTCCAGCCGATAACCATGTCTGGACCAACTAATTTGCGTACCATGGGGATCGGCATGTCGTCCTGGCCCACATGGACACCATCAGCACCAATGGCAATTGCCACGTCGACACGGTCATTGATAATCAATGGAACGTTATGAGCGTGGCACAACGTCTTGATCTCCAAGGCTTCGTTGATGAAGAACTTAGTGTCAGCATCCTTCTCCCTGATTTGTACCAGAGTTACACCGTTCTTGACACCGGCTTCCACTTGATCATAGAGGGTCTTCCCCTCAGGAAGCATTCCAGAGTCAGTAACAAGGTACAAGCTGTAATCAAAGTCAGTCTTACTAAACTTCATTGTCCTATGATCATATGCTTCTACTTGGTTTCGATCAATATCACCTCAATTGCGTTACATAAAACGTATACACCATTCTATTAAAGTTCTTTAAAAAGTCTACAATGCTAAGCACTATTATTCAATACCTAGTCCAATATCGAGCATTGGTTAGAGGTCCCATTGCATATACATTTTTTCCTCAAAATTTTTTTTTTCTTTTTTGTCAACCATTTGTTCCTATATTGAACCACATCTGAATGCTCATCGAAGCCTTTTAAATACATTTATTATTAATTTTTCTTGTTTCTGATTCCGTTTTTTTTTTCTTTTAGGACATTTCAACAACTGCTACCGTTTCTAACAACTATCTTGACTCAGAGCCATCAGTATGCACTTAACAGGACACTCCAGCACTGTCCTCCTGCCACTGATTTCTTCTCAATGCATCTCTCCGGCCTTCGTCAGCTGCCGTTGTTGGTATTTCCCATAGCACTGGACACCACAAGGCAGGCCGCTCTCTCTTTCTTTCTCTTTGCCCGTTCCTTTTCCTTCTGTGCAGCGCTTTCTGTGGTCGACTTTGGTTTTTTTTAAACAGCTACGCACAGGGCTGCCCGTGTTGCTTTGTCGCTAAGAAAGCAAAGGAGTGGGCCCGGGAGGTGAGGAAAGGCGGGCTGTCAGTTACCCCAACTTCAAATATTTTGGAGGGTTGTCGTCCCGTGCGCGGCTATTTGGATATTTTGTCCCTTTTGGGATGTTTTAGAGAGACAGGCAGGGTGGAGATGGAAGGGACGTAGATCTGTTTACAACTGATTTACGGTTTTTTTATTTGTTCTATGCATGCGTGCCTGTGACGGTTTGCATTTTTGGCAGCCAGAGAAATTTCTTCTCACAAACTTGTGATTTGGGGGAACAGGAAATAGCACAGAAATCAGGTACTGCTCAGTTTTACTACGCCAGGTGATTTTTCATACGTGATTGATCTTCCTGTGTGCTAGTTTGTTGTTTTGTGGTTGACGTGTTTTCGTATTCTTGACGTGTAGCACACACCTCTGGTTAGCCTGATCAAGCTCGTTTCATATGATAGGTAACGTGGTTTTTTCCTCCCACCTGGCAGCGAGCATTTTTGTGTATGAAGCTTAAAATAAGAGATGAGATGAGCTCGACTATGCTCTCTGTGTAGTATGACTGGGCAAAGGGATCGATAAATCACAGAATTTTTTCTTCGAAATTCACATAGACGTGTTCCAACTAGGACAGTCAGGACTGACTATACTGAAGCTGCTTAATATAAATAGATGAAGTTTAGTCCAGGTGTGGTGATAGACGCTCCGGGATACTATGTTGACCATAGCGACGGCAAGCATAACACTCAGAAATGCCTAATTTTGAGAGACCTTAATCTTGAATGCGATGATCTCGCAATGCCATCTAGTTTAAAACATTTGCCGTCCCCGATTCACATACTAGACATGACGAACAACAACCTCACATTCTTCCCTGATTTAAACTTTCGAAAGGACATTGAAACTTTACTAGTGAGTAAAAACCAGCTACAAGTACTGAACGGTGCACTACTCCCGTGCAAGCTGCAAACTTTGGTCCTGGCATTTAATGGAATTGATGCATTCGAGACATTGAGACCGCTGATACGATCCCCATCGACGCTGAAGGAGTTAGTCTTGATTGGGAATCCCGTTTGTCACATGGCTAAGTACCGAGAGCGGGTCCTGGCACTTATCCCACAGCTCGAGGTCCTTGATTTCCAAAATGTAAAGCAAAGTGAGCAAATTGCTGCCAAGGAAGCTCATAGGCAGTTGATAAAACAAGATAAATGCGATAAAGTAAAAAATGGAAAACAGGAAGGGAAGCCTAGCTCACCCAAAACTAATGATCATAACATTAAGCCTAGGGATAAGACGGTTGAAAACATGAACACAATTATAGATAAGATGGAACCGGAAAAGAAAAAGAATATTAAAGAACTACTGGCTAAAGCTGAAAGTCTGGAAGAGATCGAAAAAATAATCAGCATGATATCAGGAGGTGTTGAAAAGCAACCGTAACAAATTCATAGATTTATTGAGTAATTTTGATTTGTTCTTTTTTGTTTTTGTTTTTCTTTATAGAACAATAATTTTTGTTTTCATTACTGGGTAAACTAATGGTCAAATATGTTTAAATTATACCGGGATGTTGTAATATATACACTATAGAACTTAAAAAAATTATTCTTTGTCCCAACCCATCTTGATGGCTTCGTCATATTCTGGATAGTCAATGTAACCTTCAGCAGACATGGCATAGAAAGTTGCTCTATCGTATTTGTTCAATGGTAATCCCTTCTCCAAACGATCGACCAAATCTGGATTTGAAATGAAATATCTACCATAACCGACTAAAGTTCTGTCATCCTTTAGTACTTCCATTGCAACCTCAGGGTGAATTGCATAGTTACCTGCCTTCATTATTGGGCCGGTCCAAATAGAGTATGCAAAGTCGGTGGTACCCTCGGTATAAACGTTTTGACCCTCTGGTGCAAATGGGTCAAGAACTCTTGGTTCGACTAAGTGCAAGTAGGCCAATTTCTTACCTGCTCTTGCTCTTTTCTCCAATTCCCCAATAATGTACGCATACTGAGCTACGATTAGAGGTTCAGCACCACCAGACATATCTCCATATGTACCATATGGAGATAATCTAATGGCTGTTTTTTCAGCACCAATGGCATCAACAATAGCATCGACGACTTCCAGGGTAAATCTGGCTCTGTTTTCAATTGATCCACCATACTCGTCGGTTCTCTTATTAGATTTTGGATCGATGAATTGATTTAGCAAATAACTATTGGCAGAATGTATTTCAATACCATCAGCTCCAGCAGCAATTGAGTTCTTGGCACCCTGAACGTAGTCCTTAATATATTGTTTAATCTCTTCCTTCGAAATTCCGTGTTGCAGGTTATTGGAGCTCCTTGCCAATTCTTCTTGCTCAGCACTCATGTAAATTCCATCTGAGGCAGAATCATATCTCAAACCATCTCTGGCTAGCGAATCAGGAAAACCTTGTCTACCTAGGACCCACAATTGTACAAATGCAAAAGAGTGATTGTCGTGAATAGCTTTGAAGATTTTTCTCCATTCAACCATTTGCTCCTCAGACCAGATACCTGGAGCGTTATCGTAACCACCGGACTGCATAGATGGGAAGACACCTTCAGTGACAATTAAAGTACCGGGTCTTTGAGATCTCTGCTTGTAATACTCAACAGCCCACTCTCTGTTTGGGATATGGCCTGGATGGTGCGCTCTCATTCTGGTTAATGGGGGCATAGTAGCACGGTGCTGCACCTCAATGTCACCAACTTTCATTGGTCTGAACATGTTGGTATCTTTGAATGCAACAGGGGTGAAATCTTTGCTGAAAGCCATTCTGTATTGTTATAAGTTTTGAATTGTATTTTATTTGTTTTTGGAGATGTATCGTCTGTATGGGATCTGATACAAAGACGAACTAGAATAATTCTTGTTTGGTTTACTTTTATTTATGTGTATAAAATAAGGTATCTCTAAAACAGATTTTCATTTGTTCAGAATTCATGGACCCTTTATATATAATTATTTTACTTTTTACTATCAAGATGAATTGTATGTATCAAAGAAGGACAGTAACTAATTTCTTTGATTTGCAACTGGTTGTTGCTTAATTACATAATCAAAAATCAATAAGAATAACATCGAATAACTAGGAGTTCCGAATCATAGCATGGCAGTTAGTTGTCTTTAGATCAAAACTCTTATTTACGTACAAAACGAAATCTTAGTAATTCATTCCATCCCAGAATGCACAGGCATTAACTTTGCAAAACGATTAAGTCTCTGAAAATGCATTGACAATATTCAAGGCTGAGAAATGGATCCAATTGGAAGCTGAAAGCAGCCTTGATATTGGCACATACTACTTCACACATATGGCTGAGGAAAAGTTTGCCAAAACTGTGGAAGATATCTAGCTCCATTGTTTTGTAGATCCACTGATTTTAGTTGGCTGTCATCAACTTACTTACTAATCTCCATTCATATGCAGCATGCAGCTAGGATCTGACAACTTGCTACGGCTCTGCCGTTGGTCTAATATTTAGCTTTTAAACGGCTCTAATAAACCCTCGTACATGCGCTACATCAATGAAGCATTTGTAATTTTCTTTTTTCGGATTCCAAAAAGATCCCGAACAGTTCCCGAACAGTTCCCGAAAGAAAAAGCAGAGAAAAAGAAAGAAAATCCTTGCCCTTGCACAGACGATACTAGGTAGATTTTGGAAAGAACAATAGGGAATGTGCGGAAGCCGGAATGGCAGGGAAAAAGACTTCCGGGAAGCCGACGTTATTACAAATGAAAGTTTGGCTGAAGGTTTGTCATGGGGTGCCTCGCTTCTTTCCGCACGGAGTCCCATGAGTACCTATCCGTCGTACACCGGCTCAATTTGTAAAATATTTCAATCCATGTAGGTAAAAATCATAGTGGTTCTTGACGCAGTACAGTTGTCCGTATTGTACATGATCTCAAACTGAAAAGAAAGAAGAATATAGCAAATATTGCAAACATAACGTCAATGTCATTCCCGTGCTCTCTCATTTTGAACGAAGGTATAATACTTTAGAAGTGGCGCTTAGCAAATAAAGAAGTGATTGACCATTAAGTTTGAGATAACTCAGCAAACAGGTTAGCAGATAAGATTGTTTTTAATGGCATAATACCAGAACGATGTCTCCTGATATCATCAGCATCAGCGATTTTTGTAGAAAATATAGAGTCTCGAAGAAAACTATAAGTGCATTTGACTTGCAAAAGATGGTGGATGTTCATACTATTGGTAAGGAAGTATTTGATCAGATATCGCAACAGATTCTCGATTCTAGTAAATTTTCTGAAAAGTCAAAGCTGGATAGTTGTGAATTCAATATTCTGGCTAGTGAGGATGAAAATCATCCCCAAGAGACCATGGTAATGGGTATGTCTAGTGCAAATATTCTCGAGACATCTGAAACAAACTTTGAAGGTACAACGCATGTTAACATATTATATTCCAGTGATCCTGTGGAAGCATACAGGAGCAGTAGTCCACCGTAGTGACTATTTACATTTGGATTTATTTGGAAACTGAAAAAGAAATCGCGCCAGGAAAATTTTATATAATACTAATGTTCTTGTATGTCTAAATAATGAAGAAATCCATAATAAATAATATTAATATCTTCTTCCATAAATATTCTAAAGCATGTCTATACTCTCCTCAGGATTTTCTAATCTTGATTTGAGATGGTTAATTTCTTTATTGAGTTCTTCTTTTTCTGCAGTAATCTTATTCAGTTGGTTCCGTAGGTTTTCCTCAGATTTTTTATCGATATTCACATTACCTCCATTCTCTTCTGCAGCTTTTCTTAACTTGTCGATTTCATCCTGTAATTTTCTACTGTGTGCTTTGTAATCGTTCATTTTATTTTTTGATTCGGTCAGAGCTTCAGAAATATCAGCAGCAGCAGATTCAGTAAAATCGGAGCCTGATTCTCTTATTTGTGATTGAATATCTTTGTTTTTCATTTCTAACTGAGAATATTCTGAATCTAGGCGCTCTTTAGAGTCAGTTAATTCTTTGCTTTTGACCAGCAAGTCATCTAGTCTGTTGTTCATCTTTGATATCAAGTTTCTATTTTTTGCTGAGTTTGTCTTCTTTGATAGATTTGGAGACGTATTGTGATCATTTTTTTTGCTTGATCTTCTCCACTGTTTCAGTAAATCGTCAATAGCCGCTGTGTAACCAATTACTGACTCACTGAAGCCTCTATCTGAACTAGTTTTTTCCGTTTTCAAAATAGCATTTTCCTTTTCCAATTGCGCACATTTATTTTTCAATGCAATAAACTCCTCATTATCTACCACCTGAGCTTCAAGTGCTACAATTCGCGAGGTTTGTCTTTTAATGATATCGTTGAACTTTTCGGCATCCAATAATTTCTCTCCCAAAATATCCTCATATTCTTGCACTGTCTCTTCCATTTCCTTATAATCGGAATCTAAAAGGTCATATCTCTTCTTTAATTGTCTCAACTCTTCATCTTTCTTCCCACTCTCCTGTAATCTGTTGGTCTGTTGCAATTTGAGTCTGCTTATTTCAGCTTCTAAATCCTTGATGTGATTGTCAGCTGCATTTGCTTTGGCTATTGCAGCCTCCCTGATTTTTCCCAGTTCCTCTCTTAGATTTTCAAAATGCTCTCTAGATAGACTAGATTCTTTATTCATTCCAATTTGTTTACCTGTTGATGTAGCAGCTGCTCCAATAGCTCCAGCAACAGCTACAGATGTGGGCAGATGAGAAAGTCCACCTCCAGATATTGTCTTTTCAGTTGCGTCATTCGATAGGTCTGGTACAATATTTTTGGCAGTTTGTAGGATACCAACTGGTTCTTGTAATTTTGTAGATTGTTTCCGAGGCTGGTCAAATTCTTTCTCCAAAGCCTTAGCAGAATTCTCAGTTACATCAAGAGTGGCCTTATCTAGGTCTGAATCGGCATCATTCGGTACAGATGAGTTTGCATCATTATTACTTTTAGATAGAATACGAGGGCTAGCCTCTGCTGAGTTTGATACAACTGTCGATTCTGTTGTTAATTCATGTGTTTGACTTATATTACCTTCTGCCGCAACGATTCGTTCTTCTGGAGATGACATTTTGATATTCTGTTTAGCTGGTGATGTTGCAATATGTGCTACGCCAACTTCATCATCTGCAGGATCATCTTGTTCTATATCAGAATATCTAGTTGAGTCATTTGAAAACTTTCGTTTCTCGCTGGATACAGCCCCATTAATGCCATTTCTTGCAATGGTGGGAATTTTAACATCAGCTTCATTACTTTCTTCGGCGATTTGCGGCACTGGTGACATTGGTTTTCGGGATTCAGAGGTTAATTGGCCTATTTGGCTTCTACCACTTGTCTCAGGTGTTCTGACATCTTCCTTGATTTGTTGATTTGGGGTGTCAAAATTATTTTGGGTGTTGTTCATAGCAGGGGTGTGTACTTGTTCTTGTCTAGAATAAGGTGTCAGAATTTGCGGTTCCTGCTGAATTGTCTGTGGTTTGTTTGCCACCATATCTGGGGTGATTGTCCTTGCGTCCAATGTTTTGTTCTGTGGTGTTTGTGGTGATTTGTTACTAGGTGCCACAGTGTCAAAAATTCCATAACAAATTTCTTCTAGATCTGAAAGATTCAGTGTGTATATAATCGTACCCTTTCCATTGTCAACCTCTGAAACATGCAAATCGTCGTTATTGGAAGCGTAATCATACTTGTCACCACCCATGATCAAAAGTTCATCGTTTTTTAAAAGTGTTACAGAATGGCCGGATCTACCCTGTGGTATGTTGGTATTGTAAAATGGCAATCTGAACCATTTCAGTGACTTGAGGTTCAAAAAGTAAACGGAGTTTAGGTAGTTATCTTCTGCATCTTTCCCGCCTATTATACACATCAAGTCTTTGTAGATAATAGCTGCATGTTCTTGCATTGGTGGAGGAACAGTGCCACTAGTTTCGACCGTTGTCCACGTGTTACTCTTTGGGTCGTACATGAAAACTGTATTCAGAAGGCCTTCCTCGATTGTGTCACCACCGAAAACATATATTTTCTCATTATATGTAACCATTGTATGGTTGGTCATTGCAGGTGGGTTAAATCCACTAGGTTTCAGGAATACCCAATGGGAGTCGGGTCTTCTGAAGGAAGACAGGTCAAACATTGCCAGATCGCCAAAATAGGTGTCATCGAACTGGCCCCCAAACAAGTATAGTCTCGTTTGGTCGCCAGCTATTGTGACAATTTTATGGCCGTACCTCCCGAGGGGCCGTTGGCCTGTGGGATTGGGAATAGTCCATTTGTAGGAATTGATATTTAGCAGGTATAAGTCGTCGTCCATCAAGCCTTCTTGGTTCACCTTGTGGGTATCGCCACCAAAGACCACGAATGCATTCCCGCATAGTGTGGACGCATGCCCAACTCTTGGAGGCGGTGTGTTATCTGATATTTCGATTGTAGAGCTTTTAAAAGACTGGATCATGCCGCTCCGGTCAATGTCAGATGCCGTCAAAATCCAGGTGTCGCCATACACCGACTGGTCGTGCAACCCGCCGATGACATACACTTTCCCCTGGTCTGTGATGTGCGAGGACGCGACATGCCTGTACCTGGGGAACGGAGAGTTTGCCAGCCTCGTCCTCTTCCACACCGTGTAGTTCGCGTCAGAGGGTCTCGGCGGCCTCTGCGGTATATGCTGCTCCACACTCGACGGGTTCCGCCTCTGACCATCCGCCTGCAGCGCGCCCCGCTGCGTCCCAAACCCCGTTATATGGGAATAACTTCCCAGCTTCGCCACATGGCTCGTGTCCTGAGCCGCGCTCCCAGCAGACTCCCCAGTCGTGTTCCTGATCTCACCACCACCACCGGCACCACCACCGGCACCACCACCGGCACCAGAACCAAAGAACGACCCGCTCTGCACACTGCCCCCAGAAACATTCCGCATCCAGTCCGCCGACCTCTCCTTCACCGACGTGTGGAACCCGCCAGGGTTCGCCGGCAGCTCGCTCTTCTTCTTCCCCTTCTTCATCGAAAACTTAAAACCAGCCATCGCGCCGACGTCTTCTTTTTCTTCTCTCTCCCGTCTCGTTCCTCTCTGGCCTCTTCAATTCGCAGTTCCCTTCCAGCTCGAATCCCTCTTTGTAGTTCCTTAGATCAGAGAATGCTTTAAATAACGCCAATTTCATCTTATTTTTTTTTCCTTTTTTTTTTGCGCATGAACCCAGAAAGGGCCAAAGAACCTGCACCGCACCGCGGCCCACACCGCAACGCCTGTTACCCGGGCCCTACACGCCGGTGGCACCATTCTCGGGTGCTCTGCACGCCGTCCGTCTCAGCGCGTGCCGTGGGTCTCAGCGCGTGCCGTTGTGTCTCAGCCCGTGCGGAGCTGTCTCCGCGGTCTTTCGGCTTCCCCCCCCCCCCACCCCACTCCACTCGCATCCCGAGACCAAACGCCCACGGCACCTGTCACCCCACTTTGACACGTTACCCGGTATACGTAGATACGTTCTTGCATGTGCCGTTTCGTGTGTATGCAGATTTGTGCATGTGCCGTTTCGTGCCTGTGTATCACATGTACCTGTGTCAGGTGGTTTTGTATGAAGCGACATTGCCTTGCGGCTGTCTGTATACACAGCACACACATAGTGTAGAACAGTCCCCCCGCCCCCTCCCATCCATTTGTATGTTATTTCAATGTTTTAGTCATTATCTAGGTTTCTTTTGTTTTGTAGTATTGTGGGTAGAAGGGGGGGTAGTGGAGTGGAGGCGGGATCCGCTGTGTTTTGTCAGACCGTTTCTTCTCCACAGGAGCGTGATCTGTACCTGCAGACGTAGAAAGCTTGCGCATTTGCGATACCACACAGCCCTGGATCGGGTTTCGTGTCTTCCTCCCCTCAGTCTCTCTCTCTCTCTCTGGGGATGCTCTACCCTCTTGGAGTGTAAATCCATCGTCTGCCCTCACTAATACAAGAATTCTTGCCTTGGCGTTGAAAGTAGAGCATTGAGCTGGGTCATAGCTAGTGCGTGATCACAGACACGGGCCGGTACATGAGGGATATGGACGAGGCGTTCGACGAGTTCATGGCGGCCACCGAGCAGGCCGAGCATATAGACACCAGCTCGAGGTACACCACGGGGACGATCTCGCCGCAGGGGTCCCCCACCAGGAGCCTCGCGGTGGCCAAGTCGCCGGAGAAGCTGCCGAGGACGCTGCTGAAGCCCGCCAGCGCGGACGAGACCAGCCACCCGCTGAAGGACGGGCTGGCGACGACGCCGAGGAAGACGTCGGTGTCGATGGGGTCGGTGGCGAGCAAGCGGAGGTCGCTGATACAGCCGATGATGGTGCCGAAGACCCCGGAGACCGACAGGACGGTGGCGGGGTCTGCTGGTGGCGGTGATGCAGCTGTGAATGGTAGCGGTGGCAGCTCTGCGCGGAAGCCCGCGAAGGCTGGGGTTGCTGCCAGCGATGGGCACACGCCGCTGGGTAAGGCGGACAACAGCAAGTTCAGCGAGGCTATTGTTTCTATGAACAGTAACACGAGTAAGAGGAGCTCGATGCACTCGCGGAACAGCAGCACACAATCGATGGCGGTCGACACAAGCCTGGGGAACGGGATGGATGTGAATGCACTATTGCAGAGCTTGGCAAATAAAGAACTGGAGCTCCTGGAGTGCAAGAGGAAGATCGAGGACTTGAAAAAGCAGTTGCAACTAGAAGAAGCTATTTTCCAAAACAAAACTAATGAGCTGCAAGACCTGAAGAATAGAGTAAGCAAAAATCTGAACGGCTCACAGCAACAGAACAGTAATAATAACAGTAGTAACATGATCAGTAACAGACTGAAGTCCACGAAAGAAAATAAGATGAATAATCAGCAAGAGACAGCATCAAGGACTTCTCGAAAAGCAGGCACTGGCACGGGTGGTGAATTAGGTGACGATGCGCTCCCCAAGCAGTCAATGTGGAGTAAGCCATTAGCAATTTTCAATCAAATGGATCAGTTAATCCAGCACGAATTAGAGCGTACCCTGAATTGGGATGAACCTCCTACACCTGTGGAAAGAACAGTTGAAGAATCAAATGAAGAGAACGGAAGTGTGTCTCAATCCCTCTGGAATTTTGTGGCTGAAGTGAAGTCTGGTCTGTTAGGCATTGAGGAGGAAGATGAAGGAAATGGTACTGATTCGGGTGCAGGCTACTCTGGCAAGCAGTCAAACTCCAATAATGATAAGGTCAGGGATAATGATCACACTGCCGATGATAACGATTTTAATATTTCGATAAAAGAATTCAAAACGACTAAAAAGCAGAAAGATGCTAATGATCACAACAATTTGAAAAATCGCAACCAGAGGAAATATCCAAAGAAACCATCATCAGGAAACAGATTGGACTTTGTTGATGATAGCGATGATAACACTGGTTCAATCGAAGGAGCTGCCATGGTTGAGATGGGTGATTTTTCGCAAATTGAGTCATTGTAATGAATTTACTTGAAATTAGCCTTGTCCTGCATACGTTCATATTTACATAACCAACGATGTATATGTAGTTGTAACATTAAAAAAAACATGAATAAAGTCTATATTATTTTTTTAAGTACTAGTGGGTATTGAGGTTTACATATCGCAAAGTTATAAAATTTCGCGCATAAGATTCCAATATATAAAAAATTCCTTAATTTAAATCGTGGCGGGTTTGGAACATAAAAAAAAGAATTAATGTGTATTGTCCGGGACATCAATGTAGTTCTCCCCGTATGTTTGATTAGTGCTTGCATCTAGTAATTCCGTTGTTTTATTATCATCAGGTTTCAACGTAATATTCCCGGAATCAATATTTTTGAGCAGTTGCACAAACTTCGATCCTGATAGTCTATCATTCAAGTCGTCACAGTACTCATGCTTTGAGTTCGATACGTTATTTAATATATCTCGTGCTGAATTTTGAAATGTCTCTTGCTCATTAAATGAAAATTCATTATAGTACTGGTAGGTTTCATTCTCTTCAGCTTGATCAGGATTCAGCTTATCCAGTTCCTCATCTGACCAGTTGGGGTTCAGTTGATTGTCAAGGTCCTCAAATTCTCTCTGATAAAATGCTTCGAGGTCTTTTGTTGGCATCCTCTCTACCATAGGACGATTTTGAAATTTGAACAGCGAATCGTTACTCAGCAAACGCCCTGAACCTAATATTGGTGGAGGGCCCATATATTCGTTTGCAAAACCCCGCTGGCCTTGCACTTCAGTTGCATCGATACGTGACCCTGCATGGCTCTGCACATTCAACTTTTTGAAATCCGCTAACCATGCTGTTCCTTGTACGTCTTGTCGACTGTCAGCACGAACATCTTTATCCTGGAGCACTGCTACTGTTCGAGGATATACCTGTGCAGGCGCACCTGGACGTGCTGACGTAAACTGTGTCTCCACAGAGTTAACACCGCGACCTTGAACACCATCAGTGCTCAACGGCTGACGTGAATATACCACCTTCTGCCTCTGGTACGCTTTCCCTGCAAAGCTCTGTAATGGATTGCTCTGACAACTTGCCATGACTGCGTACTCTATCTCAAAATCTTGGGTTTTCTAAATGGGGTTCTTGATTATTCTCAAGTATACTCCCCAATAGGATAGCGTACAATATGGGATTGCATATGAAACTACTTCTTTAAATATCACTTCGCTAAGTAAATATGCTGGGATGAAAAGCCCAAGCTGGCACATAAAAACCCCACCCCGCACCAACCTTATCTGCTGAAAGCTCCTCCTTCTGGCTGACCCCAGATCTAACGGCGCTATGCACATACAGCATAGTCATCGCCACAACTAGTCAGCACTTGGCCTGGTCACTCCAGCACTGGACCCCCCCCTCGCCCTGCGAAACTAACCAAAAAGAGGGTCTGACCGGCCATCGCAAACTATGCTCCCCTCCACACCGGGAATGCAATTCCTGCACTTGTCGGGGTTAAGCTCCGCTATGTATGAGTAAACTCCGGGGCACATGACCTAAACTTGCGCAGCGGAGCACCTTTGCACTCGCGCCCCTATTGACTCACCCCACGAACGCTCAGAACGAGCCGTGCGATTGTGCGGAAAGGACAATTGCGAAGAAGTGGGGAATTGGTATTGCGGGGGATGGCTCCTTCCCCTCCTTCGTATTCTGTAATGCATCAGGTGATTATCGTACTATTACACACATCCAAATGGTGTTCTTGCCGTATTGCCTACAATAGTGTATGATATGTATTACAGAAGCATTATTGAGTGGGTCATTGTTCAAGTTAGCGTTTTTCGTCATGCTGCACTAATGTTTAGATAGTAGTACTGTAAAGTTTGTGGTGAAAGGTAAGATAGTCTATCAATTGATGGAGGGGTAAAAATTATTTCTAGGATTTACATATGCTATTTAACAAGTGAAACGCCCATGTTCCATCATTCTTACTCCTCCTCTTCATCTTCAGAAGGAAGCAAATCGTTATCAGAGTAGTCTACAATCATGTCTCCGTCTGTGGGAAGTTGTTTTGAAAGTGCAAACAGGTAACTTGTCTCCTTGGGTATCCATAGATAAATGATGGAGCAGAATGTTACAAAAAAGACCAGGGTTGGAACAAAGCGGATTGCCAAATCAATATTGCCGTAATCGTTGTTTAGTAAGGGTAGATTATTGTTCGCTCCAATATGGTACATAATGAATATCAAGAGCACAAAAACTGTAATATATGCACCTAGTAGAAGATAACATAAACTTTTGTACATTGACAGTTTCACGGTCTCTCTTTGGTCCTTTAAGTAGGCAGTAGTTTTTCGTAGGGCTCTGAACAGCTTCACATTTAGCACAATGGCCAGTATCGATGAAAAAAACATCACTAAGGAAGGTTGCTGGGTTATTTGGAACTTGATTCTGATATAAGCCTCGCATAAGAACTGGGCAGCAAGTAATTGTTTAAACCGCTTTGTTTTTTCTGGGGGCAGCTCTGCATACACAACACTTTGTCCTAAGGCTAATAATATCAGAAGATAAAGTGTGAAATTCCCGGTAGCTACTGAAAATATCGAGCATATTGAAAGGTAGATCATAGAAGGAGTGTTAGAATACACATCAACGTGATTATTGACGACATAAAGCGACCACTGTAATATGGTATCGATAGTGAGAAGCCCAAGAAATACGATAATGAGCTTCTGAATTCTTAACAACCCAGTCCTAAACTTCCATGCACGGATAGAGAACAGTCCGGTGACAAGAAAATGAGCAAATACTAACCAGCCAAAAGCCTTCATGCAACGATAACCAGAAACTGGTAACTCACCGAAGCTATTTTTGAACAGTGCAGTACCCACCATATTACGGGCAATGGGATTAACCAAAACACAATAGTACCCGTCATCTTCAATTTCATAACGTGATTCAATTTCACCTAACACCGTCTGTGTGGTTCTTAGAATTTCATATTCCGGTTCATCTTCATGAAGTAGGTAATAATTTAAGTCATCTTCTTCACAAAGGTTCTCATCTATCATCTTTCTATTGCAATAAGAAAAAAACGGCCAATTGAGATCCTTAATTAGATGGAAATCTTTATAATTTAGGATCATAACCGTGACAGGCTCTTCCTCGGATAAATCGACCGCATTTACCAAATCGAAGGATATGTATGAATCGCCCTTATTCTTGCCAGCCTTCATACCTTCACAAGCTAAGACATTTCCTGAGCGAACTGGAATATTAACTGCAAGGGCATTCTGAATCAAGATAAAACTACAGATTAACAGTAGCAATCTATTTGTCAAAAGTGGCATTTTGCAATCAAAACCTAAAGGATTCTACTTGTTTCTGTAACTTTGAATCTTCTGTGCATAATCAATATTAATATGTTATTATTCAAGCAGAGTCAATTTCAATATTCAGCTATGAGATAAGCCCCCCAATTTCAAACGGGTTTATATTTGGGCTTTACCCGGATGGTATATGAACGGTCTGCTTATCTTTTACACGTGATCCTTTCAATAACCTGTACATGGTATAAAATATACTGCTGTTGCAATATTCCTATAAACTATTTTGCATGAGTGGTTGAATGGACGGCCAAAGATCTTTCCCATTCATATTCTATATGTTCCTGAGAAGTATGACAGCCAACAATCATATCATGCGAAACTGAAAGTCATTTTATAGAGAATATAATTACGCATTCATAAAGTTTTAGCTTCATGTTAACCGTGTATGTTTTGCTGTTTAATCCATCAGATATTTCTATGATTCACTACGTAGATGCATTTTAAAGCACTTGAACTCAAACTCTAATACATGAAATGAAAAAATAAAAAGAAAAGTGAGAACTTATGATTTCCTTCTCTTATTCTGGTGACTACTGTATTTTGTGATTCTACTCGGTTGGGTTTGTGCTAATGTTAGTTTCATCAGTTGTCGGGATTTCATCAATAGCATCCATCCTCGAAGAGATACCCAATGCATAACTGTCATGTTTTGGTCTAAAAAGATAGAGTACAATAACATAGCCAGAGAAAATTACTATTGCTGGAACAACATCCACAACAATTTCTGAATGTTCCCAATGCCACTGTTGATTTGGAGATATTGATGATCTATGCAAGGCAACCTTGAATGTGTATATTGTAAGGAAAATGAGGTATGCAAATGCTCCATAAACCAAAAATTGCAGCCTCCTATAGATGTGAAATTTCTTATAGTCTGAGTTTTCTCTTAGATGGTTGGCAATATTGTAAACAAACTTGTTCATGATAAGAATTACCGCAATGTCGATCAATAACATGATGCACAAAGGGGAATTAAAGGAAAACATTTTTGCCATATAGCATACCGGTGAAAAAACAAATGTTAACCACGTAATTCCATATATTAATCTCTCCTCATTTGGTCTCAGATGCGGGAATACAATATTGAAGCCAGATAATAAAAGTAATGATCCTAGCATTATGATTCCCGAATATAATCCAGCAATGATGCACATTAGAAATCCATAGATGTTTGTGAGTAGTGAAAAGCCGACATTATTAATTGTAGTATAATAATTCCAGATGGCAATGAATGTAAAAACAGAAATCCATCCAAACGCACATAAAAGTTTCTGGATTTTTATATTGTTACCTCTGTTTTTGAGTATATATCTAGTGTAGATCAACGTGGCTACCAGATAGCAAACTGCCAACGTACCGAAGTAATGGATTTTCTTAAAACTTGATGCTCTCAATTTTCCTGTGCTGCTTTCAAAATCAATGGTAGCTTCGAAACCAGATTCGCTCACAGTAGGCACCGCAAATGCACAGTAGTAACCAGAAGAGGTTACTTCGTAACTAATTTCGTGTGGACCAATCGTAGCTTGTGCAAAAGATAAGACCTTGTGCTTTAGGCTTTTTTGTATACCTTCCGAGTCATAACAGGTATGTTTTACTATTATTTTATTGAGATCGTCATCTGAACAATAGCCGTTTTCAATTGCATAATTATTACAAATATACAACCGACTTCCGTCTTTCTCTTCATGACCAATACAATCAATATCGTCAATATTAAATATTGCTACTGAAACAGAAGGCGATTGGTGAGCAGAGTACATACTCCGGAGAGAAAAATTAATCGTTGAATCGTGTAAGGCAGCTTCTTCTGTCCTTGCGTACATGCCGGCACATGCTCGAGGCCAATCTTCATCAATTTCAGCAGAGTATGCTATGGCATTCCTGAAGAATGCCATTGTTATCATAACCATGCACCATATATGACACTTCATCACTGACATTCTTTGGAGAGTATGATTTGTCTTCGCACCGACTTAGAATTGAGAAGTTCCCTTCCAAAAACAGAAGGAGGTCAATTCATATATCCCAAAATGATCGAAGACACATAGATTTCATGTGTTTTACTCACAAGATATGAAGTGCAGTAACTTTTAAAATTTCAATAAACAAAAACATATAATAGGGTACACTTGGACACTATCAGGAGTAACGAAATACAAAATGTGACCGATACTTGTAAAATATCATAAAGTACAAATTATGGTTCTCATTTCCTAAAGGATAAAACTACTATATACAATCATTTACTAAAAATATTCTTTATTATTTCAATACGACAGCGATAATGATAATCATTAGAAAAAAAAGAAAAAAAGAGCATGCTCAGTGGACAACTAGGATGATTTTAATGAAAAAGAAAGAAGCTCAATAAAAAATTCAGATAAAAAATGCGAAACGATTAAAAATCAATCAAATTGGGTTCATTGTATGCTTGGTAAGAATATTGCTGTTGCTGTATTGGTTGCTGCACAGCTTGTTGCATTGGTTGATGCACAGCTTGTTGCATTGGTTGCTGTACAGCTTGTTGGTTTGTTTGCTGTGAAAATTGTACATTGGTAGGATATCCAGTCTGCATCCCACCTGGAGTCTGGTTGAAAGACTGCGAAATTTGTAAAGGTTGCATAATATTAGGTTGATTCGCCATATTTTGAGTAAGATCGGTATTATTGCTATTTGGAGTCGTCATAAATTGGTTTTGCTGTTGCATAGGTTGTTGCTGTTGCTGTTGTTGTTGGAAAGGATTATGAATTAGTTGTTGGGATGGGTTTTGTACATTGGAAGATGATCCCCACTCTCTCAAATTATAGGCTGGTGCATTAGAGGGTGCAAATGGATTATTGTTTGTAGTTGTATCATTTAATGCTTTGTTATTAAGCTGTTCATTGTAAGCCTGGTTCTGTCTCACAGATTCTTGAGTTTTGTCTATGTTATGGAGGGCAAATGGATTGTTTGAACCGGTGGGGTTTGGTGCTACATCTTGCTGTGCTGTTCCCTGTTGAATGTACTGTTGGGACTGTGAACCAGAATATGAAGGTGTTATCTGTGAATTCATTGGCTGCTGTTGAGCCATACCCTGTTGATAACCTTGTCCCAATTGGCTATTTTCTACAACCATTCCAGTCATATTATTCTGTAGTGTAGGAAATATCTGCGTTTGAGCTGCATTACTAATACCAATGGTCTGCGGTTGGTGTTGCTGCTGTGTGAGCTGAGGCATTGTCTGTGCATTCATTAAATTTGGATTAGCTGGCGCAAATGGATTATTAGGCATATTTATACTAATATTTCTTGATATGGTAGCGTCCCTTTGTATTTGCTGTGCTTGGGCATCAGCCAATGGCTGGGTTTGAGGCATTTGTGACTGAGTGAACTGAGGTTGCATTTGCGTGTATTGTGGTTGTATTTGCGTCGTTTGTGGTTGCATCTGCGTGGTTTGTGGTTGTGTTTGGGTGAATTGTGGCTGCACAACTTGTTGCTGTTGTAGTGGTGGTTGATAAAGACCAGAATTCGATTGACTATTTGCCGGTACTCCTGGTGGAGTTGCCCCTGTAGGTTGATTAACTGTTGGATTAGAAAATACAACGTTCTGCATCTTGAGCTTTTCCTCTAGGATACGTTTCTGTTCACGAACTTGCTCGAGTCTTTGTTGAGCTAAGGTTCCTTGTCTTGTAATGTTTGAAGGTGCCTTTGTTTCCCCCTCGTTGTCGTTCCTGAAGCTCTGGTGCGTCTTGTCATCCTCCAGCAAATGCTCTTCCAGCGAACTAACCAATTTAGTAGTGATGTGTTTGATGACAGGAATCTTCAGGCCGACTTGTTTGCCCGCCTTCAGGTACTTGACGACGATTTCAGTCAGGTCCACAAATCTCTTGTATAGTTTCAGTGTTCTTTCTGCATTAGCATGCGAGAGTTCGAAGAATATCTCGAGCAGTGAGATGATACCTTCGTTCAGTGCATTGTACAAGGCGAGCAGGTCCTGCACGAGCAGCCTGAATGCGTACAGGTACAGGTCGTTCTCGAGGTCGTAGCTGGCGTACCTGTTCTTCACCAGCGCGCTGACCTGCACCTCTATCGACTCGACGTGCTCAAGCGCGGTGTTTACCTTCGACAGGTTGTTCTCGTTTATCTTGATGTTGGCCTTCGTGTCGCGCACGTAGTCCAGCCCGATCCGCTGGTACTCCTTGCACTTGCACTTCAGGTACTGCGCATACCGCTCCACGATCCTGATCTCCTCGTTGCCGACATTGGGCAGGTTCCTGCCGACGTTGAACACCTCGGGCCTGCGCGAGTAGTACCGCAGCGCGACGTTCCCTTCGCCCTCCCGCAGGAGCAAGTGCGCGACGATCAGCGACTTGTAGACCACGGTCCACGCGGTGTCCTGCAGCCGCATGTCGAGGGCCGCGGCGATCTCCCCGAAGTCGTACTCGCTCGTCGACCCGAGCAAGATAGGGTCGATGTACTTCGCCTTGGGCGGCGCCATCTTCAGCTTCGTGGCGCCCTTCACGAGTTTCACATACGTCGTCATGCTGCCGTGATATCTTGGTGATTGATACCTTGGTGAGTGAATACGACGGTGCACATCCTTGGCACACAATTGCAACTTTATTAAAACTTTGTGCCCTCCACAACACGAATTGTGAGTGCACCGGCGAAAGCCCAGATGGGCTATCTTTGGCATGTGTGCGATGTGTGGTAGGAGAGGGAGAGGCAGAGCTTTTGCACAAGCACGTGCACCAAGTAGGGTAATGCTACATATATACGGTACTGCCATGTGCAGTAAACGTAAACCACGATACTCAGTAAGGTGCCGGTAACGCTGTGCTACACTTCTAATCACACGTATGCAACGACCGCACGTGCGACGGGGGCGTTGTGTGTGTCGCATCGCGTTTGTCTCTCTCTCTGGGGGCTGTATAGGGGGGTGGGTCACGCCGGCGATCGATCGCCCGGCGTGACCTGTGGTGGGGGGGGAGGACCCAGACGAGCCCGAACAGGAAGAAAAAAGAAATAATGTCCCAGGTGTTTTTGTCCAGGCGACTGCGGGTGTTCTCTGCTCCACCATTGTCTCTCTCTATCGGGTGGGGACAGCGGGGGGGGGGGAAACCGGTGCGTCGGGCAGCGCCGGCCTCGCCGCAGAGACGCGTGCAGAGATAAGCCGCGCCACGCACGCTTCGTGCATCTGTGGTCACAGATGCAGCACAGCACAGAGAGGACGCAGGAAGAAAAAATTTTTCTCTCTCTTTCCTTGCTGTGCGGCCTGTTCTCTGATGCTTCTATTCGATGCTGTCCGTGTGACTCAGCCCGTCGGGTGGAGATCTGGTATATATAAGAGACGGGAGGGTCCTCGGGCGTATGGAGTTGGAGACGGGAGGGGGAAGGGCCTTTACTCCACAACAGCGCATAGACACACACGCACAGATTCCCCCATTCGTCCAGGTAATTTGGAGGGAAGACACAGACACACACACACACAACACACACACACACACACACACACACAGTAATAGCAGGATGTCGTTCAGTAATACGTTCAGGCGGTTTTGGCAGAGCGAGACGGGGCCGAGGACGGTGCACTTCTGGGCGCCCACGCTGAAGTGGGGGCTGGTTGTTGCTGGGCTGTCGGATGCGAGCCGGCCCGTGGAGAAGGTGAGCGGTGCGCAGAACCTGAGTCTGCTCGCGACAGCGGTGATATGGACGCGGTGGTCCTTCGTGATCAAGCCCAAGAACATGCTGCTCGCCTCGGTGAACTCGTTCCTTGCGCTGACCGCGGGCTTCCAGCTCAGCAGGATCGTCGACTACAGGATACGAGACGGCGACTCCCTCAAACAGGCTCTGGCTTACGTCGTCAAGGGCACCACCGCCAAGATCGAGTAGGCTCCCCCTACCTTCGTCTGAAAATTCTATAGCATTATTTATTCATAAATAACAAGTACTTTTTAATATCCCCCTCTAAAGTTTTACTCCCCCCTCCCAAGTCCACGCGCCAAAGGCGGCTGCCACTGTCTCATCTGTCTTTGTACGGATGGTGCACGTTGTATCACGTGTGGATAACACCGGCAAAAACACCGCTCAGGAATGCTGACACACCGCTGTATTCCCCCTGGGGGGATTGTGTGGGTGACAGGGGGAGGGTGCCAGCACAGACGCGGCCGCAGAATGGCAGTGTTTAGCACCGGTGTTCCCCTTTCTTCAAGAGGCAGGGTAATCCCGCCGTGCCTCTCCCGACTATATAAGGAGAACTGGCCCCCCCCCCACTCTGTTAGTCCCTTCTCAATTGGAATAAGGACTGCTCTGTGCAAGGATCCACGACAATACACGGATAGGAAACGATGGTAGCCGTTGACAAGTATAGCGAGAAGGCCGCGCTGGCCAAGAGACTGGGGGAGATTGTGTTGCAGGCGCAGGACGCCGCATTGGAGGCTGGAGACGTCTTCAACCTGGCGATCAGCGGCGGGTCTCTCGTCAACGTGCTGCACGCGACGCTGATTGCGGACAAGGAGCTGGCTGCGCGGGTGAAGTGGGACAAGTGGAGGGTGTACTTCTGCGACGAGCGTATCGTCCCGCTGGACCACGCGGACAGCAACTACGGTGCGTTCAAGACCGCCGTGCTGGACAAGCTGCCAACGAAGGTCGAGGTGTTCCCGATCGATGCGTCGCTGGTGGGCGGCGGCCCCGAGGAGTTCAAGGAGATCGCTGCGCGCTACGCGGCTATCATCCCAAAGACGTTCGACCTGATCCTGCTCGGCTGCGGGCCGGACGGCCACACCTGCTCGTTGTTCCCAGGTGAGGCCCACAAGTACCTGCTGCAGGAAAGGGACGAGCGCGTGAGCTGGTGCCACGACTCCCCTAAACCACCTCCAAACAGAGTCACATTCACGATCCCCGTCCTCGAAGACGCCAAGCAGCTTGTGTTCGTCGCGGAAGGCGCCTCAAAGCAGGAGATCATGCACCAGATATTCGACTTGAAGAACGCAGAACTGCCAACCGCGATTATTAACAACTTGTTCACCACCAAGGTGACTTGGCTCGTCAACGACGAGGCTTTCGCAAAGGTCACAACTGCCTTCTAAGTAAAAAGTTCCGGAGTCTGTTCTGTTTGCGCCACTATGATAGCCTTGGTAATGTACGGGAGCCACTATTCACCCCCCCTTTTTTTTTGTGTTGACGGAAAATATATGTATATACCTATGTATGAAAGATAATACTTTGATCTTCCTTCACTAAAGTCTGGGTATGTGAGAGACAGAGCGTAGAAAGCTTTGTTCTGTAATTATTATATGATGATCACAATGTGTCTGTATCACGCCCCTTTACTGGTCTCATACAAATGCAAATGCGTTAGTTGTTGTTGTTTATTCCATTTTAATTTTCATATAAATGGAAAATCAAATCCAATGTTTTCAATAATCGTAATATCCGAAAGATGGTAATATCAAATAACTGTGTGCCTTACCAGTTACTTCATTCATTGTCTGCTTTACTGGTTAATTCATTCAATGTCTGCTTTACCTGTTTATTCATTCAATGTCTGTTTAATTATCGGTTTATCTCTCAGAAATCTGGAGTCACTTTGGAATGCCTTTGCCCCTCCCAATTTCTTTGATTCAGTTGATGTTTTTGTTTGAGAGGCCTTTTTAGTGATATAGTGAGGAAATTTGTACACGTCAAGGCAATTGCCTTGCAAAGGATAGATCCAATTTTCGCTCTCTAAAAGATTCATAAAAGATTGAATCTCCTTCACAGATCCAATGGTGGATTTGGACCCGATAATGATCAACTTTGATTTGGCCCTCGTCACAGCGACATTTACTCTTCTCAACTCTCTTATCAAAGAGCCACCATTCATTTGAGGGTTACTCCTAACCATTGAAATGATGACACATTCTTTATCTCTCCCTTGAAACTGATCAGCTGTCAATATCTCCAAATTGCTATATCTCTCATGATCAAAAATTTTTCTGAGTAAACGCAGTTGTGCCCTATATAAAGTCATAACACCTATTGACTTCATTGAAACGCCACAATGGATCATACCTTCAATGCATTGTCTTGTTAATTCAGCTTCTCCAACATTAGTAATATTGTCCTTCTCAGAGCTCTCACTAATCTGGGAGCACATATCATAATCCAGAAACATCACTTTATTCTCAGAATTTAATACCTTCCTCAGCCAATAGCTATCCTCAGGGAAACCATTAATGCGTAATTCAGAGAAATCTACTAGTGTGTTGAGCTTTAGTATTTGATTGGCTACGGTTTCATTACCACATTTGAGTTTATCCTGGTATATCAACTTATTTGATAATTTGACTATATCATTGCACATTCTGTATTGGAAAGTTAATTCGGACACACTTTCGGGGTACTTCTCACAGAGAAGCTTAAACATTGACTCTTCTAATCCTCCAACTCTGGCTGATTCACTTTTTACCAATGGTGGTAATTGAAAATGATCACCTACCATTATAAACTTATTAGCAAACCTAAGTGGCCCCAGAGCGATTGGTAACGATACTTGGCTAGCTTCATCTATAATGACGTAATCAAAGTCTCGTGTTCTCATAGAAAACAACGTATCTTTAATTCCTAAGCATGTAGTAGCTACAACTGGTATATTATCGATTAGGTGTAAATATTGCTCAAAATTCGTGATGTTTGAATAATCAGGGATATATTTTTTAACATCATTATGAATACGGTCCGCTGACCCAAGGCGGAATATATCAATTCCTTTACCATCCAGCTTTAGTAAAATATTATCAACGGCAGAATGAGTGTATGATGTCAATAGGACACTTTTACCATTCTTGACTAGTATTTTGATTATTTCAGCTATAACTGTGGTTTTTCCTGTACCAGGCATACCTAGAATTAAAGAGTAATCTTCTGCTCTCATAACTTTATCAATTGCTTGTATTTGATCTTCGTTGAATAATTCATTTGACGTTAGGTTGTAAGGAACAACTGGATTTTCACTTAATTTCCTGAATTTAGGAGGTTTGTGATCAACTAATAAGAGTCTTGTTTTTATGTCGCCACCTTCTGACTTTTTGAGTCTTCGTTCTTGTGATGTGCGAGGATCTAAAATACTTGTGTTCTCGTCAGTTGGCGGCATGAAGAGGTTCAGAAGGTTATACCTAGCTAACGATAAACCTTGTTGAATTTCATTCTTGTCAATTCTATATGTCACTTGATTTTGAGTAGCCAAAAGTGTTGAATAATCGATATCTTGGTGCAAAGTGCTTTTTATCATCACTGATGAGCTAAAATTCATGTTGATTTTATTGTTGAGTAGTTTCCTATTAGTAATAATCTTGATATCGGTATTTGTAATACTAGAAATTCGTCCTTGGCTCAACCCAAAATGGCCAGCTTCGTCACTAATTAGAACAAAGTCATCCTTCATGAGAGAACTGTGTGGAAATGTCTGATTTATACCACTTCTTCCTGATCTTTGGAATGTAAATAAATGAGGGAAACGTGGATTGTCAGATTTTTCAATGGATGTCACTGTCATATGACTTAGGCAATTACCAGTTAGTGTTTCTCTCTCAAGACTTCCTATTAAAAACATTTCATGGTTCATGAACTTGTAACTTGACTCCTCTTTGTTTATCAGATCGTTATATTTTTTGAAAAACGACCTATAGTTTTTGGTATTTTCACGAAGTGTGGCGAATAGATCATTTCCTGAACACTTTGAAACCATATTATTATCGTGATCCAGATAATCTAATATCAGGCATGTATCTCTAGAATAACATTTATCGCAATAGGAATTATTAACCACCGGTGGTAAGACTAGACCTTGGATTTCCGTACTTTTAATTTCTTTTAAATTATGGCGCAAGTAAGTTGTTAACTGATTTCGAGCCATTAGTATGTGCTTAAGAGAGTTTAAAACGCGTGGAAACTTGCTCATATTTTTATCACGTGTATAGTATAGTAGAAAGAAATCGACAGCTAATTCATACCTATCATTCAAGAGAAGTGTATATATCATCCCCTGCGCTTCATGAGATATACTTCGAGATTTTCCTGTTTTTATCTCTAATGGTACCACATATCTATTTCTCTCAACAGTTGCTTCAACAGTTGAATCCAAAAACCCTTTTAGGCCATACATTGGTGATATAATATGCTCTTCAATATCTATGATGTCCGATATTGATATTGGCTCAGTTCTTCTAGTTCCTGATATTGAGACATAACAACCATAACTGCTTTTAGAAATGAATTTATCGGCGAAATTAATTATATTTTCAAGGTGATCTTTTTTTATAGCTTCCTTAACAGACTCCTTGGATTCTCCACATAAAATGATAGAAAAGGAATAAGCCTCAAGTAGTTCTTCCATCTTATCAATAACATATTCCCTATCTAGATTTTGATCAATAATTTTCTTTTTAAAAGCTGCCTGAAGAAGTTCATGTACAAGAGAACCAATTAGCATTGGGAGACTTGGTTCTTCTCTACAATCCTGAAATAATTCTCCTATGACTGCCTTCCGAAGGCAATCAATGGAATTACCAATTGTTGTGGCCGATAACATAATCTCTGGATTTAAGATTAGTAAATTGTCATTTGGAAGCTGAGAAATGGGATCAATGTCATCAGATAACAATCGTTTGTTGGAACTATTCTTTCCCTCGATTATATGTAAAAAATCACCAATGATGAAATCAAGGTAAACCCATGGATGCCGGACTATCACTGAACACTGATCGTTTCTTGCATCTCTACAAATAAGAATTTTTTGCTTCCCAATCTTTTCCAAATCTACTTCGCTAATTTGAATTATCCGTAATCTAGATAAGTTTTTTCTTCTAAAAATCCAATCAGCATAATTTATTGGCATTGATTGAAAAGTATTACTGGAATTTTTGGAAGGTATTGCCGATTGGTCAGATTGCTCTGGTTTTACCTCTTTAGACGGGAGAATTTGAGTTTGTTCCAAAAATTCATATAGTGATTCATCTGAGCTATTAGAAGAATCGTGATCGTTAATATTAGGCTGTAATGTTTTAGGCTTTTTATTGTCAGTTTCATTTGATAAGAGTTCATTCAAAAGCTCGTCGTCGTCATCCTCTTCATTATTGTGATAATCCTTGTGTTCTGCTGCAACTTCTTCATCACAAAGTTCATCATGCTTATTTAGGCTTCTGCAAGAGACCTCGTTATAATCGTAATCAATATTTGGCTCATTATGTTCTTCTTGTCTTTCTTCCAAAACTGTGGGTGGGTTTTCAGCAGTTTCGTAATAATTATCAGAACTACTGTCACTAAAACTTTCCATAATAGATTGCTTTTGCTCGTTATTGTAGAGAAAATTTCCTGGATACATCACACTATTTGGTGATGAAGGTATATCTCTAGGATTTATGTGTTCATGACTGGCTAACTTATCTGAAAAATTGGTAAGATGTTCATCGGATTTTTCCATTTTGTTGACTGGTAGAATAATGTCAAGTTCGTTTTCATTTTTGGCATCCACTCCCCCATGTGCGGTTCTCAAATTAAGGACAGTTTTCCATCTATTCGGGATTAATGGCGTTGAAGATGGATCATTAACTATTTGTGGTATGTCAGAATTGACTGATGTCACATTGGCATTATCCGATTTATCACTATGGATTGGGGTGTATTTCCATATCACTTCTTCGTCCGGATGAATTTCTTTAGTTGAATCTGTTGTGACCGTTATTTTGCTAGACTTATCGGCAGCTGATTTCCGGGACAATTCATTCTGACGCTGTTCGGTGATTTGTATGTGAGCTGATTGATGGATTGATGATAAAGAATCCTGGTTAACTTTAGTTTCTGATGTATTTTTAGAAGATTTTCGAAGCTGAGATACAGAAATTGACTTTATTACTGGTGATTCTGGTTTCTTGGTTAAGTTATCAACTGGGGCGAATTTGTAACGATCTTTTTTACCTGTTCCTTGTTTTAATTTCTTTTTTGATGTTTCATGAACTATCTTATTACTGTCTTTCACCTTTGTTGGAGATTTAGTTAGATCAACTGTCCTTTTTCTGTTATCCGAGTTTTCAACCATAATACAGATCCATCGAAAATATCAAAATTGGCAATGAAATGCTCTTATTAAGGACTGTATACAAATGCACTATATCTTTGGTTTCTGAAATCAGATATTTGAGCATATTGCAACCACATACTACTTTTTGATTGCCCTATATTAGTTCATGTTGAAGAAATTATCATGTTCTCTCAAACAGTCAGCTCATCGCGTTGATTTCCTAAAAGATATTGATTTATCACGTGACTAAATTTATATATTAGTAAAGATAGAATTTAATTAGTCATAAAATACCAGTAAACAGCTAATAAATAACCTCTCAGGATAATGGAGGTGAAATAACTGCAGATATTTCTTTTATGTATGCCCTTTTTACTTTTTCTTGATCATATGTGCTGCTTCATCTGCACATCTGGATAAATTGGACTCCAGATACCAAGGTCTTTTTTTTGGTTACACAAAATTAGTATTTATTTGATATTATAATTTGATGATGAGCTTTAAACTACAAATACTGCGCTATATTAAAGACGTTTCCAAAAAATAAACTATGAGTTTTTATGTTCATTGCTTTTTGAAACAACATGTTGTGTGTGTATTTTCTTTTTTTTTTCTATCTACTTTAACAACAGCTAAGGGAGATTACATCTGTCCGTCTATTTTCGTTTAGAAGTTACAAAACCAATAGATCTATTTATGTTGCTATCCAACCCATTGCCACGCATAATTCCTTATTTATGTTGATATACGTAATTGATCAGCGAAAGAAATGATTGTTTGAACAATTATCGCCCTCTTTGTTTTTTTTGTTTTTCATTTGTATCTTGATTGCTTGATCTTATGAATGTACATTATAAAAAGATAAATGAGATCAAAATATAAGAATAAGCAGTTTTAACATATGAAAACACTAAAGGAAACAAAAAAGGAAAACTACGTATCTCTTATTTCTTAATCTCAAGTATAAAATAGTATTTGTAATGAATGATAGTTCATATTCCACAACCTTTCTGTAGTATTTAATTGTGCACTTTTTTCAAAAAGTTTTTAGAAGATAATGCACCTAACATCTATTCCAGAAACTTATTAATTAATTGCTTATTTTCTTGGTTAAATATCGGCAATTCAGATGGACCTATTTAGATATCAGACGGCTATGTGCATGCTGTACAGCAATGAAGAAAACAATCAGAAAAAACATCGTGAAACACAGCAACAATTTTAAAATATACACTATTAATATGACTATATTTGATTATATTCGCATTCTGTTGGTGTCTTCAATCCTAACTTTACAAAAATTTGCAGTAAAAATGACTTTTCTACTCCGGTTTTTTCTACTATATCTTTGAAATTATAACCCAACCTTAATAAGCTGTAGATTGCGTCATTCAAATCTATCTGTAATGAGTCAATATCAGTGTGAATATCAATTCTATTCAGAACCTGTACATCAATTTGATTATCCATCAATCCATTATGTGCTTAGTCTTAATTAAGTCCTTCAATGCAGATTTGTATATTATTATATCATTGTAATTTTGAACTTGTTTTTTGGTTTCATACGTAGTGTGCGTAACAATTATATTTTTTATATTTTGTCAAGAAAGGGCCGTTAGAGAACACATCATGCATCTAAATCAAAGGAGAGGGATATAGTAAGATCTTTTGATTTAAAATGGATGTGCATACATTTGAAAATATATTGAATGATCATCTGCGTATACCATAGCCACCTCTTAAAAATTAAATCATTGAAAAGCTGACAGATTTACATTCAATTTATTTCAAGCTTATTATTTTATGAGAACTTATCTACGCTAATCAGAAAATGAATAATATAATAACGTCCCACGCTGGAACATAAAAATCAGAATGGATCAACCATATATAGTTCATTGAATTGTTAAAAATAAAGTAGCACTAATTAAAAACACTTTGTTGCCCTGCTTCTAACTCATCATCATTAGTCAGTTCAGAAAACTGCAGAAAATGAGCTGGCCTATGACGCTCATTATAAAATTCAATGGGAAGGTTGATTTCCATTGCTAAATCAGTTAATGTATGATATGAAGTTGGGAAAAAGTAGTAGTTCCAAATTTGATTAGTAGGAACTAGGAAATTTCCCATTATCTTATCGGAAAGCATCAATTGAGCATGCTCGCTGAATTGTGGCTCAAACCCTTCAGGTAGATCACTTATGTCTTCCCGATTATTAATACTCCATTCATAGCCTTTCTTAGTGACTGTATATGCTGATAAACTAATCGAACCTGGATTTGAGCTGATAGAGATTGACACGCAGTCGACGCTCGTACTGGAGAAATGACTAACATGGTTGTTCAGTGCTCTAGGAGTCAAAAATTTGTAATCCTCATGGTGCACATATACCCAACCTAACAATTCTTTATCAGACAAGCTTTCATGACGACTAATATCAGGTGGTACCATGAAATTCACATTCTTAGAAGAACCTACTTGAGGAATTAATGCAATAGTTTTGATTTCTTTAATATTGGGGTAATCTTTTGGTGAGCTTCCATACAGGTATGCTGCAACTTGTACTTTAACGTCAGAAATTGAAATTAATTTTTCCAACAAATTTTTTGGTAATACGTACACCGGCTTCTCTTCAATAAAATCCTCAGTTGCAACAAATATATTTTTTAATCTCAAATATAGAAGATTATTTGCAATGGCAGATAATTTCCATTCACTTTTCGAATTGAATGTTTCTGTTTCATAATTGGATGAAGTGACGACAACAATTTCTTCTCCTTGAGCGTTTACAGTTTTTGATTTGGTTACTGTTGATGTTCCATCTTCTTCTAATAATTTGTTTTTCTCTGCTTTTGCCTCAGCAAGTTCAGCCATTTTTTGTCTTTTCACGGATGGTGCTTTGATATTCTGACCTAAAATAAGATCCTTGATTTCTGTTTGTGTTAATGCTGCAATTTTTACATTATATTTTTTGCTGTATTCACTCAGGATCAAATCACGCATTTGGGTCTCAATCTCAATCCATTGTTCATCGTTAAAGGATGGCCACAGATGATGTTCTTTTATTACAACTGTTGGATCTCGTAACAAAATGAATTTGGCACGTTCTTCATTGGTTTTCAATGCCCTCATTAGCAAAATCAACCTCGAAAATGCTGTATATGAGGAGACACGTTCTAACCAATCATCGTAAATGTTGAAAAGTACCAGTTTGGGTTCTGTTGCACTAAGAACAACGTCTGATAATTTATCGATAGAAAGAGCTGCTGAGAATGGTAATTTTAATTCCGTAGGTCTAATTGCGATATTAGGAAAATCAAGCATATGTACTTCTAATGGATCTAACATAGCTTTACGAGTTACGATGATTTGTTTCGGTTGTTCCTCCTTTGGTAGTGATCTAATCAGAGCGCTGGTTTCTTCTGCGGTTTTCCATTTCGCCAATTGACTTAGTCTTTTTTGTCCTGTCCAAACCGAAGTGTGAATTATTTTTAAGAATAAATGTCCGGTTTTAGGGTTTAGTGTGAAAATACAACCGTTAATTGCTTTTGTTGCAACATTGCCTTCGAAAGTTTTATGAACTGTTACCCTATAAACATTAGTATCATCAACAAAAAATTTGACGTCATTATTGAATAACTCTGCATAATTTGAAGAGTTTAAGAAGGGTTCTTGAACAGTTGATTGATATATTTGTAAACCTTTACGAATACGCTCACGCAAAACATAAAGTGCAGGATTAGCTTTCATTATGGTTTTCATACCATTTTGAATTAAGGGTTTTAATCCCTCAAACCAGTTCCCATAAGCATCGTACATGTTGTACGCAAGATCAATAGTAATCATCAAACCGATAGGAGAAGGATACATGCTAATATTGTCTGTTGTGTAGTCTAAAAATTTGGCTCTTGCATATCTCGAAATATCGTGTGAATCATAATCTCCGTAGCGGAGCTGAACGTCGATCCACATTTTGCTTGCCGAAATAGAGCCATAGTTATCGTGTGTAGAGTGCAATGATGAAGGCTTAGAGACGTTCCATTGATCCAGACTGTCCATTGTAATATCAGCAGCGGAAGAGTTCATTTTGTAAGATTTCCGTGGGTGGACAGATTCTTTGATTACATTTTCAATTCCTAACACATCTAATTCTCCATCCAAAACCTGGCATAGATCAAACACCACACTTTCGTGAATTTTTTGCCAGAGATGTGCTCTGAATATCTGAATAAGAGATATCTTCAGAGTGGGTATTTTACCATGCAAAAAGATCCCTGTCAAATCTAATTGAACAAGGAACCCTACATAAACATTTGCTCGATTAATAGTAGGGGACCACCAAAGTGTAAATCTACGATTTGGAATCTGGCTCAGCCCTGTGCGCTGTGCATGTGTCAGTCTCTTGAATTGCATGGAATCCTCAAATCCAGATGCTTTTTCCCAAAAGAGACCTTCCCAAGAGTGGAAACCTGTTCCTTTAAACAATGTATGCTCGAGAATAGTTTCAATGCCACCAAGGGCCTGAATTACATCCGTTCTGTAATTATTTAAATTCCATAATTTACCGTCATGATGGGCATTTGTCCACCAAAAGGGATTTGACTTTTCAATAGAATATTGTTTGAATTCCTTCCTAGCTCGGTGACCTCTATCATATGCCAAAGTATGACGATCTCTTTGAAAAAGAGTACTAATTCTTGGAATTCCTCGGTCCCATGCATTTTCTAACTCCTCAAAGGCTAGTCTTCTATTTTGTTGCACTGCTTCTAATCTTTTGGCTGCATATTCAGCCCAAACACGTTGTGAATCTAAAAATTCATTTTCCCAAGTAGGGATATACCTGAAGATTGTAGGAATTGATTGATGCTCATCATGTGACATTCCCGCTCTAAAATGTGTTATTCCTGTCTCCGTTTGCTTTGAATATGAAAGATCAGATGCTGGAATCAAAATGTGAGAAGCACTAAGCATACCTAAACCACCTAATTCTTTGGGAGTATAGAAAACAGCAGGTGGGAAACGTGTCGGCATTTTAGAATTCAAGCCTAGTTTCACTCTGTTCTGAATCCTAGTCTCTGATTTTACAAGAATATCTAACAATGATTCTGTAGAAACAATAGCTTCTCTAAAGTATGTGAATAAAGCAATTAACGAGGTATTCCACTTGGCAGCAATTTTAGTAAATGTCGTAGAGCCTGCTGCCATTAAAATACCTCTAATTGTACCTTCAAAGTGGTTCACTGATTGTTTTGATACCTTTAAGAAAGCCTTGGCACTGCGCTGTTGTGTTGTTGAGTCAATCAAGTCCCAAACACCTTCATCATTAGAGACCGATTCTCCAAGCCGTGATCTTGGAGTTATACAGACTTCAAATCCACATAATGTAAAAAGCAAATTCGGATTATTCTTACTATAAACTGAGACAAAAGAAGAGTTCCACTTCATTTTGACTAAGGAAGATGGTAATCTACCTTCAATTTCCCAAAATAATGCTTTCCCAAGATAAACATCCTGTCTTATCATTCTCATCCTTTTGTCTCGTGGCCAGCACTTTTTATTCGGATATTCCATTATTGCTTCAAAGTTCGGATCAGGGTTTTCGCTTAAATACTGAAATACTATGTCATCAGCTTCTTTCTCTCTCAAGTGAAATACGATGTATATTTTATCAAAGTATCGCATGTATAATTTCAGTGGGTGACTTTTCTCGATTGTCTCAGATTTATATTGCATAAATTCGTTTGGGGAATCATAATCACCAGCTAGATCAGTTGCTCTTTTTTGACCCATGATTAACAGATCCATCATTAATCCGTAAAATTGATAAATAAAGGATGCAAATTGAAGGCCTTTAACTAGTCCGCATTTGTTAACATAACTCATATCTTTGTAGTTCAAAATTATATTATTCTTTGCTACCATATAATCAGCCAAATTAGGATCCATTATTAATCTTAGTAATCGATTGAGTAAGGTGAAATCAATCTTCTCAATAAAATCATCAAGCTTTGTCTCTATTAGAACAGTTGATTCATTATTACTTGTTTCCCATATGTCAGGTACGTTATTAATTCCTTGAGCCCACTTATAAACAAGTAGGGGAGCAATTTCAGAATCATTCGGCTTAATCCAGTTGGGGAACAAATTCCGTTGGTCAGCCTCATACGATAAGTACTGATCTAAATATGCATCAGTAATTTTCTCCAGAGGATCAATTGAAAATACAGGTGAAATCTCATGATAATGTTCCATCATAGAAATATCTACTGGCCTGAATACTCTCTGTGTCAATAGATATTTTTTTATTCTATTGAGAGTTTCATGTGGGTTATCATATGCTTCTTCAATTAATGCCAGTTCTTCCCTTTCTGAGGCATTTAGTCTAACTTTTGCTCCATAAGAATCCTTCAGGTTTTCAAGGGCTAAAACTAAAATTTTGGTATCATTTTTATATGTTAAAGAAGGGAATGATATGGGAGCAAATTTTCTGGACTTTAACCATTCCACCATTGTTTTGAAAACAATTGAAGCTTCTTCTGGTGATAATTCAGGGCCATTTTTCTCAACATTTAACTGACGATCTTGTTCATTTTTAATCCATAATCTAGTTAATCTTCCCAAATTTCTTTTTGCAGTACTTTTCTCAATGTGAGCCCCTCGTATCATCTTTTCCCTGTTGATGTGAGCAGATGAAATCCAACCATCCGCCTTTGCTTTAATATAACGTTCGATTATATTCTTGATTGGATCTGGCATTCCTGGAACATCCCAAGGTATGTTAGCTTTCCAGCATCTCCAAGCTTCACTGAGGTGCTGAAGGATAGTTCTGGTCTTTTGGTGTCTCAAATTCTCTGGAATCATATCCATAATGTCGTTTAAGACTGAAGATCTCAGTTCTAAATCATAATAGGCATCAAGTCGCTGTTTTGTTGTTGTTTTAACCACCTCATTTGTTCTGCCTTGAAATTGTCTAGTGAGTAAATTAGCTAGCCATCTCTCTAAAATCGGAATAATTCCTCTCATAAAAAATATCCAAACTCTCCATGCAGGGTGCCAAAAACCACAACCTGGACCTTTACCAATTATTTTATTGAACCGATGGTAAACAACATGCTTTAAGTCTTTGCATGCTCTTATTTGATGCATGACTTTGTATTTATATCTGTAGATCCCTGTCAATTGCCCCAAATGATTGAAGGTATAATATACTGCGTCGGCTAATTGGTATGCATCTACATTACCCAACCGAAATTGAACATGCACATCTACTATCAATTTTACCATTTTCAATATCTCTCTTATCAAATGAAAAGCGTTTCCGAATCTTGATTTCTTTCTCTCTTTTGTCGTTAGTGTTTTAGTAGGTTTCAAGTTGAAATTATAGTCCAAATGCAAATAGGTTAATCCTCTTTTGTGAATAAGTAGATTGAGCATATTATGTCCTTGTTTACAAATCTGGATACCAGCTTCAAGCCAATCAATGTGAGTTTCTTGGAAATATTTTGTATTTCTCAAACTTGATATCAATCGCAATTTATTTTGCTTCTTATCTTTACTTTTTTTTAACCCATTGAAGACATTTCTTTTGACTAACCTTTGATATGAAATTTTAACTTTAACAGGATAATCCTCTTCAACATGTTGCAAATACCATGATTTAACCAATGGTATATCTTCTGCTCGTTTTGTAATACCGCTTCTGCGATTAAAAGGGAAAGGTGCATGGTATAGTTGTACAGCATCTGTACTTTCTGAGGTACTGACACTCTCATCCTGCAATAGCGGTTGAATCTCCAGATTAAATAAGATTCCATTGATATTTTTCCCCTGATCTTCAGTACAAATATATTCCTTGACATCTGCTACCTTATTGAAATTGTGTGAAACGTTCTCTTTAAGTTCAGATAAATTCTCCAGACAAAAGATCGGATGAGAATGCCAATTGTTAGCTACTGATCGTGGTCTGGAATTGTACAATTGTGGATAGGATAGTCTATATTCGTTGCGAATTGTGTTTCTAAAAATAATTCTATCAATAGAGTTGAATTCATTGATATCCTCGTCATCCAACTCGTTATGTGGGTACAAAGGCTCAAATTTAGGACCGCCTGGTACTGGATTACAAAGAGCTTTTGATGTGAAGAAAGTATTTCGATCAAATAGATAAAAGTAGTTGTTATCAACAATGTCATCCTTAATTGGTAGGGCTAATTTGTAGAGATCAGACATCGTTTCGAGATTCAGTCTCCATTTTTTGTATGAGCTGCCATTGATGAAAGTCCTATCATCATTCATAGGTCGCTGATTAAATAGCCAGGAGTTAATTTGTGATTTGGTATATTCATCCAGATTTAATTCAATCCCATTTGGGGGATCAGTTTCCTCTAAGTGTAGACCAAACGACAGTGGAGGTTCATCATCGTCAAATGGCGGTAACCTCATACGTTTGAAATGCATCCGATCTCTTTTTTCTCTCCTCATTGCAATCCACATTGCAGACCACTGAGCCGTGTATACTGGCTCAATGACTCTGGGAATTTCATCAATAAAAGTAATGGCACCTGAGATATGATAAAGCACCTTTACTTCCTTTGAATTTTCCCAAGGTTGAGGCATATTTTCCAGTAATTTTAGAATTGCATGGGGCATATATTTCAGTGCTCCCAAAAAAGACTTTTTATCTTGATCAAATCTCTTGGATGACATATCAGAATGATTGTCAATTATTTTTCTAAGATGTTCAGCTGGCATCTCCACTTTTGAATAGGACAGACGACCTTTCTCCAATTTCTTTAGTCTTTTCGCCTCCCGTTTAATCATTTTCCTGGTCCTCTTAGTACTTTTCTGAGCTGTTTTACTTCCCTTTCGTATCTTGGATTTATTGCCAAATGCATCTGTATCATCCTCTTTGTCGATTGTTTCACTCATGAAACTAGGTGCTAGGCCAGGTGGGGGTGGAGGGGGTGGAGGTACTAAATCCTCATTTTCGTTGCCCGCTGACAAGATATAATCAGCATCTATATCAGGTGGTGGTGGTGGTGGCGGTGGAGGCGGCAACATCTCGTTGTTATTTAACTCGATTGATACATCATTCTCCTCCAAACTGAAATCAATCCCTGGAGGAGGCGGTGGAGGTGGTGAATGCATGGCGTTTTGATTTCTTTATAATTCTTTTTTTATTGTATATACAAACGAAACCCGAACAATCGAAAATCCAAATCCAGGTAAGGTAAACTATTCAACTTGAATAATGTTATTATGTAGGGATGCCATTTGCGATGAGCTTCGAGTAAAAATTGAAAGGCCGTTACACAGCGAGAATACAAAAGCGTGAGTCTATTCGTTGTATGTGATATAATAAAATTCGGATATGCGAATTATGGTATTGTTACATTTTTCTTCTACAGTCCCTAGCTATTGATCGCGCCTCCTCTATCTGTAAAGAAGTCCCGTTAGAAATACCTACAGCGTATTCGTACGCCTTTGCGTAGTTTTTATTGTTTTGTTCAAATCTAGCTAGCCATAGGCGAGCACCAACACTCTCGTCTGTAACCAAGCCTTCTGTGAGCTGTTCCATCTCCACACATTTCTCCATGAACAATTTAGATTTTTCAAAATCATTAACACGTTCATACAATTCAGCCAGCTTATATAATATCGTGTTGTCTTGATCTTTGTTCGTTAATTGAAGAGCTCTCTCAAAACATTTTATAGCCTGTTTTTGATTATTTACTTTAGCATAGCATGAGCCAAGTGCCTGCCACATTCTTTTATCTAACGGCTTGAGAATACATGCCCGTTGGAAATAATACAGGGAGTATAAGTGCATATCCAATACTTCGTAGGCCTGGCCGAGTCCATACCATGCTCTGAAATCTTTTGGATCAATGTCTACCGCGCGTCGGTAAGATTCGATCGCAGCATGTGAGTTTTTTAACTCCACAAATTCATGACCCATTAGCGTCCATGCACTTGTCGCTTTTTTATCCAGTGTTAATGCTCTTCTGAAATACATAATTGACTTCTCATGCTCTTGTCTTGCACTATAATAATTTGCAATTACACAGCAAGTTTCGGGGCGAAATCTATCCACACCTGCAACAAACTGTGTAAGGTAGGCAAGCTTTGAATTTTTTTGCATAACATACAAAATATTAGAGTAGGTATCCAGATCATCGAGTCTGTATGGATCAACCTCAAGAATTTTTTCAAACAAGGATTCTGCATGAGCATAGTCCATGTACTGGTAGTTGGTAAGTGCGTTCTGTGCATGTAAGAAAATAAAATTTGGGAACAATGTTAAAAGGAACTCTAACAGCCTCAAATATTCGTCCACATTCCCCTGAAACTCTTTGAAAATTAAAAGTTGAAAAATTTTGTACATTATGTTTGTGGCGAGTGAAGCTTGACTATTCAGATTCTCCAGTTCCTCGAAATTAACATTTTTCTCTACGTGTTCAACTAGATGATGGGCCTCATCGGTCGTGGATAGGCAATCTAGTATTTCTGACCAGCAGCTGTAGTTAAATGAGTAAATTTTTATAGATCGCAGGAAGTCCTTGATTGCGACAGATTTTGAATTTGTTTGCTTCAGTAGAATGCCTCTTAAATAAAACAATAAGCCAAAACCGATGGAATTTTTCGGTACCTCATTTTGAGATTCTGATAGCCATCTCTCAAGATAGTTGTTTAGTTCTTCTAGAATCTTAACAACACTTCCGGTTGCACCGTCTGGTGTTTGATCCTGGCGCTGGATTCTATTTAAGGTGTTTTGGTCTAGGATCAATTCATCTGCACTGTCCAAATCAACACATTTCTCTCCACCTTTACTTTGGGGTGGTATACGAGTATTGTTACTTATTGTCAGCACATTTTCTGAGGTTTCCTGGTTCCGCTTATCCCATAAAAGGAAATCACAGTAAAGCTTCAGAAATTTCAAGCACGGATTTGTAGCATCCCTCAGCCAATATGAGCATCTCTCAAATTCCTTATTGTCAAATAGTGATGAGACATAAAGGTATTGATCGTGCTCCTTTTCACTAAAGTAGAAATTGTCTGCATCATTAACCAACACTGATTTTGCGTCCTGAGTCAACGTCTCTTCATTCTGGCCGCCTCTAAAATTCCTACCAGTAGACTTCAACGGTGTCTCGGCAACCTCCTGTTCTTCGCATAGTCCATTCAACGCCTCGGCTGCCCACTTCGATGACCCCATCAACTTCATCTTTCCCAGCTCCATCGCAGCCTTCCTTAAGCTTCTTCGCACATCTCGAATCACACCATCGGTCAATTCACATGTATCCATCGTACAGATTAGTTCAAATCCCTTCAAGGAGACCAGAACCTTTCAAAGTTTCGAGTATTTTTAGCACCTCCACAGCTTTCAATACCTAGTTTGCAATATTTTTGAATTTTTTTTGCGGTACGCAAGGCACATTAGAGAGGGCACAAAACTCAAGTTCACCTGAGCAGAACGACGATCGAAAAAGGCAACTTTGAGCAGTATCGTCGAACCTTTTTAGACATCCAAACAACTGGTTCTCAACTGCTAACAACGAAGCCACCTTTGAAGACTTGTTTAGGTATTGTAATATTGCTCTGTTTGGTGTAATCAAAAGAGTTTCATTTTTTTAAGGTAGAAGACAGCTGAGGGAGAGATAACCAATTAGAGAACTGTATTGGGCGAGCTTTCTGGTGTATTTTGACGGCCATGGGAACTTTGTCTGAGCAATATTATGATGCACTATGCGCGCAAGAGCAGGTTCTACAGGAGAATCACGGTCATTTGTTGTCTGTGATAGGCGACTTAAAGAGTTTGAATGAAGAAGTAGATGATGATGAGCTGTTGGCCAGATTGAATAAACTATCTAAGAATGTGAAAGAGTTGGTGGAGAGCTCTGTGGAACTTAGGTATAGGAAGTATCATTCGCGGGAACTGGGAATAGTTTCTATGCAGCAGCGTCGTTATGACAATAGTGAGGAAGTGAGATCTTTACAGAATAGTGATAAACTAAGGGAATACGTGGATATCATGGAATCTATAAACCGTGATAGCCTGACGTATATCAACATGTTGGGACGACTCTCGGTAGATTTAGCTAAACAGATTGAACTCTCCGATAGTTCCATAACGGAGTTCATAGTATCAGATTGGAAGCCTCCACAAGAGGTCCAAGTTATTCTAGAGAAGTTTCTAGACTTGGACAGTAGCACAAAGCAATTGGATGAGCAGTTAAATAAGTATCTGGACAGCATTAAGATGGAGAGGGCGAAATACAGCTTGGAAAATAAATACGCATTGCAGGAGCAATTGAAAACACTAGACAAAGAGGTTAGCCATTGGCGGGAGGCTTGGGTGGATATTGAAAAGTTGATGTTCGGGGATTCAGCACAGTCCATGAAGGGAATGCTTCGAAACATTGAGAAGCTGCAAATAAAACTTGCTGAAGAGGAAAAGCCCCCTGTCGATGTCAACGGAGATGTCGTCATGAAATAATTTTTCATAAACAATATTTATTTGCTGGTTATTGCTATTGTTAATTTTATGTTCATTGTTTCTTCTAGCCTACAGGAATCTAATCTTACTGATAGAACATGATTGATTTTAAAAACAGACATTATTTACATTTTGTTTAGACTAAGATGTCTAACAGGAATATTATAAACGTATATCTATATATTTAAATGATCGATTTTTGATGACCTTTAAGAGCTTGTATCTTCACCGCGAAAAGCGAACAATGTTACGCAAGATTAAAAATTTGGATGAAGCAATATCTTATAAAACAAAATAAAGGCCACTACTTTGCAAGAACGTTGCAAAACTTTGATCGTCCTGTCAACTCTTTTGTGAGGAATATGATGTATGTGCGAGGTTGTTCCATTCGGAGATGTACAGTTCGGCGTTATAGTATAAGGGTCCCAGACAATGCACCAGGGCTGCGAGATAATGAGGCATGGTTAGAAACTATGGGAAGTACTTCACCAATCAGACCAAAACGAAGAATATATGATAAGTATATGCGACAGCCTGCTGGTGATTTTCCGTGGAAATACGAGGAATGTGTTGAGAACAAAAAGTTTAGTGTTGTTCATACACCATTAGCTTGGTTAACCGACAAAAGATATCTCCGGCAATTCAGTAAGAATAAGAACACACAAAGCAACTTTGTGGATGTCCGAATAGTCAAATGCAAAAGTGGCAAAGGTGGAGATGGTGCTGTTTCGTTTTTTAGGGATGCAGGCAGAAGTGTAGGTCCCCCAGATGGTGGTGATGGAGGCCATGGTGGAAGTATATATGTTCAGGCTGAGACAGGTATCGATTCATTAGCAAAAATGAGGGCAACATATATAGCAGGTGATGGTCATTCCGGTCAAGCTGATCAGCTTGATGGTGCAAGAGGAAAGGATGTTTTGATAACAGTACCAGTTGGGACAGTTATCAGGATGGCGGTGCAACCGAAAATCATAAAAGAAATGCTGGAAGGAGGCGAAGGAGGTATGGATGACAGTCTTAACAACAGCTTAAATAATAGACATTATGACTTGAAATGTGTTAATGAGGGTGCGAGGAATCCAACTCATATTCAATTAGATAGAGATGGTTATAAAGTGGGTGAGGGATGGTTGTTCAAAGAGAAAGATGAGAAATACCACAGAAGTAAAGATTGGTTCAAGCAGCTAGATAAGAAAATGAGACCGTATGATTATGATATGATAAAAGATGAGACAGAGAATGATAGATATCCATTATTTGGAATTGATTTGAGCCAACCAACAGACTCACCTATTTGTCTCCTAAAAGGAGGAAGAGGTGGACTTGGAAACATGCATTTCTTGACTAATCTAATTAGAAATCCAAGATTCGCTAAAGCGGGAAGGGAAGGAATTGAACAGTACTTTCTATTTGAATTAAAAACCATTGCTGATCTTGGTTTAATTGGCCTCCCTAATGCAGGTAAGTCCACATTACTAACCAAAATTTCCAATGCAAAACCTAGAATTGGGCATTGGGAGTTTACAACACTGGAACCGACTGTTGGGACAATCTCTTTGGGAATCGAAGGGTCAAAATTCACCGTTGCTGATATTCCGGGAATAATACAGGGAGCATCAAAAGACCGGGGGATGGGAATTGAGTTTATAAGACATATTGAGAGGTCGAAGGGTTGGGTTTTTGTGGTGAGTCTTGAGAAAGAGGATCCACTAACTGATCTGAATACCTTGATAACTGAGTTGGGTGGATTGGAGGTTGTCAGTTCTAAAAGGGTTCTCATCGTTGCAAACAAAGCTGATATTGACCATGAAAATCCAGTGTCAAGAGAGAAATATCAAAAGCTACATGAATTCTGTGCCCAATACGGTTGGGATAGTGTCCCAATTAGCGCACTTCACTCGCAAAACCTAGATATTCTTCTACGAAAAATGGCTGAATGCTGTGAACTTCAGAACGCCTCTCAAGCTAAATAATAAAGTATCATGTAAATAAATCATTAGTTTATATTCTGTTATTAATAGCCATCACAATTCTGTGGATGTTCCTATCTACCACTGATGGATAGTAGTCCACAAGCCTGCAGGATCAAACTCCGAACTTCCAGAAATTTTCGGGTAACTTTTGAAAAATTTTTTGATTTGTGAAAAAAAGTAAAGAAAGAGTGGACTATGCGATGAGATGAGCTTGTGCCAGGGTGGTTTCCAAATAGTAACTTTGTTTGATCTATCATGCTATCAATACTCCAAGACAAGTTTGTCAGTTATATTTGGTTTTAGTTTTCACTTATTTGTTAGCCAAATAAAAATTGTTTTAAACGTTTAGTAGAAGGAAGGATCTGTAGCTCATTTTTTGGAACAACTAGGTAAAGTGAGGCATTGAAAAAGCACGAGTTTATCGATTAAATATGACTGAAGAACTGGCCAAGCGGACAAATTTTAGGACATTGGGTCTATCCAAATGGCTTGCTGAATCATTGGAAGCTATGAAGATCTATACGCCGACGGCCATTCAAAGCGGGTGTATCCCGGAGATTTTGCGGGGAAAGGACTGCATAGGTGGTGCAAAAACCGGTTCAGGTAAAACTATAGCATTTGCAGGGCCTATGCTAACGAAGTGGTCTGAGGATCCATGTGGTATGTTTGGTTTAGTGTTGACTCCAACTAGAGAGTTGGCGATGCAAATTGCTGAGCAATTCACGGCGCTGGGGAGCTACATGAATATCAGAGTTGCACTTGTTGTTGGTGGAGAAAGTATAGTACAACAGGCCCTTGATCTACAGAGGAAACCGCATTTCATCATTGCCACACCTGGTAGGTTAGCCCATCATGTTTTGAATAGTGGAGATGATACAGTGGGTGGATTGAAAAGGGTCAAGTTTTTGGTTCTTGATGAAGCTGATATTCTTTTAACAGAAACATTTTCTAATGATCTTGCCACATGCATAGGTGCCCTGCCTGCCAAAGAAAAAAGGCAGACATTATTATTTACAGCAACTATAACAGACCAGGTTAGGGCCCTCCAGGACGCACCTGCTCAGGAAGGTAAGCCTCCTTTATTTTGCTACGAGGTTGAAAACGTAGATAATGTGGCCATTCCTTCTACGTTGAATACAGAATATATCTTAGTTCCTGAGCATGTTAAAGAGGCATATTTATATCAATTGTTGACTTGTGAGGAGTATAAGAACTCTACGGCAATCATATTTGTGAATAGGACGGTAGCGGCAGAGGTTCTGCGTAGAACATTATACAATTTGGATGTGAGAGTTGCTTCGTTACATTCGCAAATGCCACAGCAAGAAAGAACGAACTCTATGCATAGGTTCCGTGCTAATGCTGCCAGAGTTCTCATAGCGACGGATGTGGCTTCAAGAGGTCTTGATATACCAACTGTCGAACTTGTTATCAATTACGATATACCGTCCGATCCAGATACCTTTATCCATAGGTCCGGTCGTACTGCGCGTGCCGGTAGAAGAGGTGATGCTATATCATTTATTACTCAGCGTGATGTTTCGCGTATTGAGGCAATCGAAAGCAGAATCAATAAGAAAATGACAGAATGTGATAAAGTCCATGACACCGCGGTGATTAGAAAAGCCCTAACCAAAGTCACGAAATCAAAAAGAGAAGCTCTGATGGCTATGGAGAAGGAAAATTTCGGCGAAAGAAGGAAACTTCAAAAGAAGAGAAACCAGAAGAAGCATGTCTAGTCTTTCAAAAATATTCCTTGAAAATTACTTCACTTTATAGAGGCCATTAGTTATATTTACATAATATTCAAGAGTGTTCTTGGAGCATTTTAGCGCATTTCGACATAATTAGAAAGCTACGTAGGGTTTTCTCCGAGTGAAAAAAAATAAAAAGCTTTGTGACCCTGTGAGCGATGAGCCAACTTAAAATGAGAGATGCTGTTTATGTATTAAATTTAATATCATGTATTGATTATCAAACTGGAGCGAGATAGCTATCAAGTACACCTACATTTGACTGAAGCCTATTAGCAATTACGGAATGAGCAGAGCAGCCGAGATCAAAGAGAAATTGGCACTACAGGCCAAGATCCAAAACAGTTTTCAGAATGATACCGCAACGGTGATGAGTTGGATGGGAGCAGGTGAGGAGGGTTCTAAAAACAACAGTAAAAATTTGGCTCATCTTCAGGAAACAAAAAATGAGTTTATGCAATTGCCTGTGGTCCAGGCAGGATCGGGCTTAAACTTTCAAACAGAGGCACCAGCCTTGGCTTCGAACTCGAGCGATATAAACACGGTCGGAGAATTTATGAATAGTGATAAGAAGATCAGTTCTCTGGCTAAAAAAAAGAAGAGAAGGGTGGAATCTGTACAGGAGTCCCGAGACAGCATTCACAGGATTAGCAAAAATGATACGAAGGCTATGGTTGCTCTTAAACACAAGATGAGGAAGGGAACACGGGAAAAGCTGCGCAGCAACTTAGTAACTAAAGAGATAGTGAATGAAGCTGGAAGTGAGGACGAGGATGAGGAGGCAAGGGTGGAAATTACCAAAAAGAAGTCGTTTGGTCTACTATTCCAGGGCAAAAAGAGAAAATAAAAGTCAAAATGATTTTGTTATTGTTGTTTTTTCCACATTTCAATATGGAGAACTTCTGAGAATTTTAGTTCTAAACCATCTCCAAATCATGGTCACTACTTTCAATGGTAGTATGTAGGTTTTACGAGACACAATGGGCACATATCTACCATCATTTTATTTGTATTTTTGACTACCTGATCATATTTTTTTTTTCTATGATAAAGCTCATCGCTGACGTAATTTCGGCATAAGGCAAGAAAATTTTTTTGGTTCGGTTTCTTTCCGGGAAAATCTTGCGATGAGCTGGGTGACAGAACATTGATCAATATTTATAAAGGCAGTTCTGGGTGGCGCACTTGAACATCTGATAGTCAGCATTGAATCCAAGTGCTGTACTGACTCTTTCGTGCTATATTCTCAACTAGCGTGGGAAAAGGCTGTTTGGAGAGAAAGAAGAGTTTTCTAGCAGTTCGATAATAACGGCAAAGATGAGTTACACCCCTATGGATGGGCATGTGCACCAGCAACAGCAGGTTGCAACAGTTCTGTGTTGTAACTGTGGTACCCCTATCGATGGTTCGGCTGGGTTGGTTATGTGTTATGATTGTATCAAATTGACTGTCGACATCACTCAGGGCATCCCAAGAGAGGCCAACATCTCATTTTGCAGAAACTGTGAAAGATTTTTGCAACCACCAGGACAGTGGATAAGAGCCGAGTTAGAGTCAAGAGAGTTGTTAGCTATTTGTCTACGTCGTTTGAAAGGTCTTAACAAGGTGAGGCTGATTGATGCCTCTTTCATCTGGACTGAACCCCATTCCAGGCGTATCAGAATCAAGTTGACTGTGCAAGGTGAAGCTATGGCTAACACCATTATTCAACAGAGTTTTGAGGTGGAATATGTTGTTATTGCGATGCAATGTGCAGACTGTGCAAGATCCTATACTACAAACACTTGGAGGGCGACTGTCCAAATCAGACAAAAAGTTCCCCATAAGAGAACATTTTTGTATTTGGAACAATTGATTTTGAAACACAATGCCCATGTAGATACCATTAATATCCAGGAGGCTAAGGATGGTTTGGACTTCTTTTACGGACAAAAGAATCACGCTGTGAAAATGTTGGATTTCCTAAGTGCTGTTGTGCCAATAAAGTTCAAGAAATCAGAGGAACTTATTTCTCAGGATACACATACTGGTGCTTCTACCTACAAATTTTCTTACTCGGTGGAGATCGTCCCAATCTGTAAAGATGATTTGGTAGTATTACCAAAGAAACTTGCAAAATCCATGGGTAACATTTCTCAATTTGTTCTCTGTACGAAAATTTCAAACACAGTTCAATTTATGGACCCAATGACGCTTCAGACTGCTGATCTCTCCGCACAAGTTTACTGGCGAAACCCATTCCATGCTTTAGCTGATGTTTCGCAATTAGTAGAATTTATTGTTCTGGATGTGGAGCCCACAGGTGTTGTCAGAGGTAACAAAGTCTTGGCAGATGTTACAGTTGCCAGATCCTCTGATCTAGGAGTGAATGACCAAGAATACTACGTGAGATCTCACTTGGGTGCTATTTGCCACGCAGGTGATAGTGTTATGGGTTACTTTGTTGGTAACTCGAATTACAATTCCGATTTGTATGATACACTGAATATTGATCATGTCCCTGACGTTGTTTTGGTGAAGAAATTATACCAAAGAAAGACGAAGAAGAATAGAAACTGGAAATTGAAGAGAATGGCAAAGGAACATAAGGACATCGATGCCTCTCAAGATTATGGCGGAAGAGGGCAAAGACAAGAAATGGAACGTGCAGAGAAGGATTACGAGTTATTCTTACAAGAATTGGAAGAGGATGCAGAATTGAGACAAACCATTAATTTATATAAAAACCAAAATACTGTTGCAGTGCCATCTGGACATGAGGCTGAAGAAGAAGAGGATGCAGATGCTCCACAAATTGATATTGATGAGTTACTGGACGAATTGGATGAAATGACGCTAGACGAACCTGAGGAACATCACGAAATGGGACAAATGTAAGAAAATAAGGAGGCGTTTCATTAGTTATTGCAGTGCCAGATTGGCCATCTTCCTGAGTTGTTCGCATACCATTCTAAATAATTTCTACGTTCCCTATCTATTCTAATTGCACTTCAATTATTTGTATATTACTTTTTAATCAAACAAATCTATGTCCATAACAGTGCCATTCAAAAATACCTCAAATACTTCCGAACTCCTCTCCAAAGTGATATGCTCAACGAGTATGGAAAGAAAATGTTGCAAATTCGTAAAGAAGCTTTATTTATTGTAGAGCTTAATGACTTGCACGGATCAAATGCTAAGCAATACGAGTAATCTGAGCCCAAAAAAGTTTTCTTAATAAAAAATAGTTCAGAACATATTCGAGGCACTAGTATTTTTAGAAGAAGAGATTACTTCAAGTGCTCCTACTGAGAAGTTGTAATCACCCGATATTGAGAAATTTTTGCCTCTGTAAGTTCTACTTCTCTATGTGCTGAAAGCAAGATAGTAATATCAGCCGTACTAAAACTCACGGGCACCTATTGTGCAGCCATATTATAAAGCTTACTTCGGGAGTACGGAATTAAATAAAACAATGACGTATTTTTGCTGGCTGCAAATCAAAGCTGACAGAAATTGAATAGGGATCCGCTTCGATTTAATTAAGTCGTAGGGGGCATTAAGTTTGCCAATTTAGAGAAAAATGATTACGGTGAAAAGTCAGAAAATCCCGACTACTGTCTTGATAATTACTTAGTTGTTTCTTGTGCAGCTACTCCATCATTGTGAGATTGAATGTGTACTCTTCCAGAACGATTTCAAGCTTTGCCAGAAATGAATACTTATTGATTTTTATGTGAAATCTTTTATCATGGCGAAGCTTTGAGGGAATCATTTTTTATATTGATTTATTTTATGATGGAAAATCTACTAAGAATATTATTTTTGCAACCATGCTATCGAGGCTGATATTATTGTTGCTCTAAAATTAAGGATCAACTCAAAGCAATTGAAGTCATTAATAAATAATTGACAACATGCCACATCAATTGAGGATACTAGAATACTCAACTTATTGATTCCAATCATCGATATCTAGATGTTTTGCTTATTTTTATTTAGAACCAATTTATTAATTTCTTTGCTTATTCAGGGATGGATCATGACCTAGATACATCTGTTCCTTTGTAATATACATCTGTTCTTTGATTATTGTATAATGCTGTCTCAAGGACGCCGTTTCATCGGAAAGAATGAACTAATCGCCGAGTAAAAATATCAAATTTAGGAGGACTTGCAAAATTGTAAATTCTCAATGTCATTGTGTGATTCAATATTGTTTTTGTAATAACCTGGTCAGAAAACGATTAATATATTGTTAAGTTTGGTGAAGCTTCTAATTATAACACCTTTTTGTTAGAAGACTGAAAATACGAAGAAATATTGAGAAAGAAAGTGTTGCAAGATGATGTTTTAGACGATATGCCCTCTTCGATTGGTTTGCTTTCGAGTGCTTATGGCTGTTGTATATTTGGTTTAGGCCTTGCCTAAATTTGCATTTTCAAGCAAACTATAGACTTCAACATTAGCCCCGAGTAAAATATGCTGACTCTCTAGCTTATGACCTCTATAGTGCATTTTAAGAACTGGTAATGAGTTCTTTCTTTTACATAGCAGTAGTTTCATATTTGATATAGTTATGGATATACTATTTCTTGCCATGAATTACGTCAATTACATGTCATCATTTGAACTAGAAGCTAGGAAAAGTCTCACTTACTTCTGTTGTCACTTATTAATGACATCGACCGAGGTATCCGAAATAGTTTATTTTTCTTTTATGCACACAGAAAATACTTTGCCTACTAAGCGTCCTCCGAGAAAAGAAAATGGTTGGAGCTCCTAAATCCACAAATTGTCGCCAACAATTTTACTTCACTCTGAGTGTCTCTACTCATTCCAGTTCAGAGAACAGCAAAAAGAATCAACAAGAAACGTTGCGGTCAACGGACCGATCGGAACCCTGCCATGATCAAATTTTACTGACTTGAGTAACTTGTGGAACTGTGGCACCCAAAAAAAAAGAAGAAGTATTGTAAAAGCTTGATGGTTAGACAACTTGGGATATAGTTCAGGGTCCTAATTTCAGTAATAGCATTGGTAAGAGAGGAAAAGAAAGAAAATACATCCCTATATTTCCCATGTGTTTACAAAGAACCAGCAACCACACAACTTTAGTTTTGATGTGCTTAGATCACAATTCAAAGAAGAAAAAAAGAATTAAAATATCGTGAAATAGTTTGCTTTTTTTATTGTACATAGTTTTGTGCATCCTATTCATTGAAAATTTCTTGATCTGCTTGGGTTCTCATTTTCCATCCAGGTTTTATATTGGCTACAGGTAGTTCTGTGACTAGTTTTTAAATGTTCAGAGGACGTTTTCTTTTTTTTCAACTACAAATTCAGAATGCTAAGACACTTTGATTCCCAAGAGTTCGTCCGTGCCCAGTTTCTATGAGAAGGCAAGGATAGTACAACCGTTTGTTCGATGAAATTGTCACAATTGTCTGTACCATTCATAGGAGAGAACAATAAAAGTTGTAAATTCATAAAATCTTTCTGCTTTGCGTAAATTCTTACTAGAAATTACAATGGATTTACCAGAAGATGAAAGGCATTCTTGTACCAGTCTTCCATTTATGGAAGTACCAACACTCCCTCGAGTGATTCTCTGCCCAATACGCTTGATTTTGAAGGACAGAAAATCAGAATTTTGTCTGCTCTCTAAAATAAAGAAAAGAGCCATCAAAGCACTTTTCTTTTTTCAATCGCACTGAGCAAGAAATGTGTTAAAGAAAGGCAATGGTCAAAGGGGGATGGAAGCATCCAAAAGGATTGTTCCGAGCGTAGGTTTCTTAGTGACGTTTCCCTCCCAATCTTCCAAACAATCACTGCAGGGACTTTCGTAATGGCTCTTTCTTTTCTCGTTAATTTTCCACGGGCAATTTTCAGATTATTTAATCTGCGGACATAGAGTAGAAAAAAGCATAGATCTTACCTAAGTCACTTTAATGGGGGAAGTGGTGTGCGAGGTTTGTTTGCATTTTAGTTATATCCCCTAGTGTTGGCATTTCTAAGTGTTTTTACCACTTGTTTTCTTTGGGTATAGCTTCATAATATTCTGCGAAGAAAACACGGCAAAGTAGCAGGATTACGGGGCAGATGGTAGAACGGGTTTAAAAAAAGCAGCATCAAGGGAGAGGGAAGCAACTGCCCGGGGAGAGAATAAACCACAAAAGGCTATTCTATTCCATCGAGCAGAGTTATTCCCGACAGGCGAGCGTAGAATGATAGATTTATAATCAGTATTCATTTCCTGCGCTCTTTTCTTTGCTGATTCTTTTTTTTTTAGATCTGTCAAGACTTAGGTGATCAGTTTTCCGATTGTTCGGGCTTATGTCAACTCAAAATGAGCAGGCTGTGAAACAGAAATCCGGGCAAGCTAGCAATGCCAGTCTACCCCCCAGTGGGATCTTGGATGAGAAATGGGGAGGGAAATGGTGACGTCAATACTTCCTGTATGAGTAAGCTGTGTAATGGTGTGACTCCATGAATAGTAAGATTCTGTTTCTTTTGTTCTTTCCACTCCCTGAAGTAACATGATGGTGAACAGGTGTTGGAGGTCTTTCCACCGCTGTTCCTTGGTCTCCACAACACCTATCACAACTAAATTACTCCCGATTCCAAATCGGGGTGGTTTGAGTTCAGCATTAGAACTAAACTGGGTTGTTCCGTGCAGTTCATTTACTAACCTCGGTTAAACGAAAATTTTGGTAATTTCTGCTTACTTGCTTATTGCCTACCA
>JAJLUB010000070.1:0-30656 GCA_030564085.1 Nakaseomyces uthaithaninus
ACGATATCAGATTAGTAATATCTCCGAAGATCGATTCTAAATAAGTCACATTGACTTATTGGGTTCCCCTTCTGTGTCTCCCTAAGGAATAACATCGTAGTTAAGTATTTCGGGCCACGTGATCATCATATCCCGTGACCTTCACTATCAACGGAATCAGGTACTCCCAGACGTCCTAGAGCTGATTTAGCTAACAGTTTGAAAGCGAACTGTTACAACATTGATTAGATAACACCCTGACCGGATAGCAGCCTCGGTGGGAAATAAGAAGTAATGAAGCTCATCATCAATATAAACGGAAGAAGCACAAGGTTGAGGAACAACCTGATGGGACTCTTTGAGTCTATTGTACTTAACACCAGCACTCTAAGTCTGATGAATAATCTGGACGAATATTGAGATGTCTCGCATAAAGGGAAATTAGAATAAGTTATCAACTCCAGGAACTATGCAGGGGAAATGGATGAGACACTGAAGCTAGCGTTTGTCCCCTGCTAAATCAACAGGATCAAAAATTTGAAATATATTACTTAAGAATGTTGGAACTGATAATTTCGTTGTTTCTCTTTGGTTTTTATTTTATTAATATTAATGCAGTATTTTGAACAGGAACTTAATTAGCTATTCATGTGACTACATCAAGTTTTAACCATGGAGAGGATTGCAATACAACATATCTCCCGTTCTAATCACTAATACCATAGAAAAGCTAGAAATTTCAATTGTAATCGATGCTAAGTACAACATTAGATACTAGCTAAAAAGCCTCTATTTATTTGTAGTTTCGTCTTTGTTCACAGGGAAAAACTTGATTGGTTGTGAATCACCTTCCAGTAAAAGAGGATCAAAATCATTTACTGTATTATTTGATATATCAAAATGTACTGATGTTGTCGATTTACTGCTGCTTCTTTTTGACAGTTTTGGTATCAGCGAAACATCTGAATGAAGCAAGTCGATATACTTTTGTCTTATATTTTTCTTATTTTCCTTCTTATGTGGTAAAAATTTGTTGCTGATGATACTTCCTAAATGTTGCAAAACAATTTTGACAATATCTTTTTTTATTGATGAGAACAATTCATCCCTGGACCATAGTTTATTTTGATAATGTAGTACTGGAATCTTAACTGTCAAATTATTAACATCAGTAAAAACCTTTCTAGTACCCTTATAGGATACGGACATATACGATTGATTAATTTGAAAGTTTCTGACACTGAAATATTCACCAGATCGTTGAACCATTTCCTGTAATTTCCATTCTGGTTTATCATACTCATTAGAGGTATCTCGGAATGATGAGACAGCCTTTTTACCAATACTGCCAGATGAACCAATGATAGAGCTTCCAAGATCCCAGGTTCCTGAATTCTTTTTATTATTTGCTACACTACTCATACCATAATAAGATATATTGGAGCCAGTTGATCTTTCAGAAGAGTGAGATGTCCTTGGAGAAATTACAGACAAGCCATCTTCATTATCATCATTGTTGATATTTACATTAGGAAATAGATAAGCCATTAGATGGTTGCCTGTTTTATGGTCCATTCTGAAAATCGACGGTTGTAATGAGATAGATAACTCCTGGATATCTGAAATACCACCAACGGGGTTTCCTAAAACCCAAGTTACTTCAACCATTGGTTTCCCTGATTCAAAATGTGCGTTATCCTTATCTGGAGCAAACAGTTCTGTAAATATTGGATTGACTTGTTGGTTGAAGCATTGAAGACTATCAATTGAGACAACATTTATATCGCAGCCATCGGACGTTTCAATCCTAATAAATTTCGAAGGACCGAGACCAATTGTGGCAAACGGCTGATTTTTTCTGTCAAAAAGTTCCCAAATTAAATCCTCAGTGCTTATCTGCCAAACCAACTTCTGTGGACTGCTGTCATTTTTTTTCCCAATCTTATCATAGCTTTGTTTTATTGCAGTCATCAAAAAAGTTAACCTCATAATATTAGTTTGTGTCTCATAGTTTATTGCAGGTAGTATTTCTCTGTATGCTAGTGGTTCATTTAGTTTCATATATGCCCTAATATACAACAAATTCCGAACTCGATCTTGTAGGTCAATGATTGATTTGACATCCAAATCTTCAATACTATTCCTAATCTCATCTTCCATCAATATCTTGGAAAGTTTTTCCATTTTTTGGTCCGAACTGGAGGCATATGCTAATAAGTCTTGGATAATAGCATATACAGAGCAATACTGTTGGGAGGTTGATGTAATGACTACACCAGGAAAGGCAATTCTGATATTAGAACAAGTAGAAATGAGATCTTCCTTACTTCCTTGACTGAAGTAAAGGTTGTTTGGTTGTGTGAAGGTCATATACATGGATCTCCTACGTAAAACAACGTGTTTTTCAAGCAAAGAACCATCATAGCACATTTCAAGTGGTATCCATGGAGGCCAAAATGCAGAACCATCATCAGAACCATATCCATCCGACTTGAATCCATTTGTTCCGTGTCTTAGTAAGTCATTCTTGTATAAGGTAAAAAGTTGTAAATCTTTTGAAGTAACACAATATCGAGTTTCGACAATTGTATCCACATCAGTTGGAAGTTGTTTTCCACTTTCGCCATAAATCTGATTTATATCTATAATTCCTGTTTCGATGTCTCTTGCCGATAATATGAGAGCATCATTCATTTCGTAATCAGAACGAATTTGTACCTGTGGTGAAATCAATCTTATAAGGAAGCTATCTATTGCCTCATAATGGTCATTAGAGACATCATGATTTACTTCATCAAAATTTTGAATGAACTCTGCATTTGCTATTTCAAAAAGATCCGAGAGTGGACCATATTCCTGAAATCTGGATTTAATACCTTCCAATGATGACTTTAACAACTCTTGCACAATAGTCACAGATTTATATGTCATAAAGAACCTCATTGACTTTCTTTCAATCCAATTATGCGCATATTGTAATAGATGATGTATAATTGCTTTGTCAATCTTCAAATGAATATTATGCAACATGAAACGATTGTCGTATGAGGATACGGCATCAATTGCAGAATTTCTTCTCATCGAGATAAATGATTCAACGGTATTTGTTCTCAACAAATCAGCATTCACTCCATTATCATGTAAGTTGACACTGTCGGAACGCGAGTCTACTGAGCTTTCGAGGTCATCATTGGTGTAGATTTCAGATATTACTTCAGAACGTTTAAGGTCGTTCAAAATGTTGTGGATGATATGTAATCGATGTTTTGATTCATGAAGTTCAGTATTCAAAAATTCAATGTTTTTATTGTCTTGAGGATTATTTCCTAAATTGGCCTGTAAAGTTGATAGACTATGTTGTATTTCCTTAACTCTATGCTCTATTTCTTGTTTTCTCACATTAGCCAATTGCTCTTGGGTATATTCTGGATGATTTTTCCCAATAAGACAATGGTGAGAAGCTTCAGTACCAAAAGGAAATGGAACTGAAAACCCTTCCTCATTAATCTTACGGAAATAAGAAACTCTGGGCGAATACATCAGTGGTAGAGCCTTGAATACAGTGGGGACAACTCCTAATGGTATGTAATCAACATCGTGATAGTCATGTGAATCATACCAATCTTCTTCCAACATGAATGCTGCAAGCGAACTCCTCGATCCTGACTTCGTTGGATCGTGTGGTAAATTGTCTGAGCTTAGAATTTTATCAATTTTTTCTTGATCAAAAATGGCAGAAATTAACCTGACATCAGCTTCCCGACAATCAATCTCTCCTGCATGCATTCTAAATTTCCAAACGGAATTGGTCAATTCTAACTGTTTATAAACATGCGCTAACTTGATTCTCTTCTGATGTAAATCAATTTTCAAAGACTTCACGCGACCTTTTACACCAGTAAAAGTAATATTTTTGTGATCAGAATCACTATACTCGTTACTAATATGTCTGAAAGTGTGGGATATAGACAAAGGCTCAAGTTGGAGTTGATATTTGATTGTGAAAAGTGCTCTTCCAAATTTATTTTTGTTTTGAACAATATCTGTAAATAGTGGTCCTTGTCGAATGGGTCCTGAAGTATATTGATGGAAAAGGTTCCACCATTGTAAGAATAATTGAATAGAATTTGGAGAAAAATAAAGATTATTGTTCGAATTTGACCCACTTGAATACACGCCAAATGACATGTGAATATAACGGCTTCTGAAACCCGCATACGAATCATGAGTGGCTCTATCTTGAACAGTTGCTGGATTAACTAGATTAACCTCGTAATGGGGCCGTGTTGGTGGTATACGTTCTTCGAGCCCAATTTTTTGGTAATCCCCTTGTTCGAAAAGTAGGCCCATTTTCCATATCACGTTGCCAATCAAATTCATATATACTTTATCAAACTTGTCAGTTTCAGTAAAATCTCTGATTGCTAGTAGAAACCTGTTTGATTCTATTTTTAAGAATTCTGTAGGATCCTTGGTATCGTGAATTCTAACGGCTACGTCATTTGACCAACAAAACGAAAGTCCAGCGCCGTCATCCGCAATTTTATAAGGGTCATAAGACCCCTTGATATTTAGATGAAATGAACTGTTATCCAAAAATCTAAAAATCCAACTACCGTGAAAAAGGTATCTGAATTTATCCCAAAAACCTAGTTTCTCCGATGGATCTAGTGGTGGTTTTGTTAAATAGTCAAACCATAGCATCAGTGATTCGAAAGCTGGTTGCAATGATTTACCCCATGTCAAGAACGAAGGGAAGGAAGTTGTAGTTGATGAACAGAGATTATAATAGATTTTAATAGAATTCAAAGTTCTTAAAATGTGAGTTCCATAAATGCTGTTGTAAATATTGTATGGAACGGAAGCAGCTGATTTAACAAAAGGAACATATATCGATCGATTGGACGCTTCAATGGGCATTTTCTCTGCAAAAACAATATCACCAGTTGTCTGTAATTGACTGAAGGACATAACCGGAATTGGATAATCTCTTAACCTCAATTCAAACAAGTCGCTATAAACATCAACACCCATTAATATCAATAATGTATATTCCATATCTTTTGGAACCCCTTTTCCGTAATCATGGATAAAGTCCATGAATTTATCAATTTCAAAAGATGGAGGTTTAATACAGAATTTGAGATTATTGATAACTAAGTCAGCACATGTTATTACTTTTTGCTTAGAATATAGATAGAATTCATCGCCAAAATAACTTCTTTTCTTGATATGAAATGGAGTGTGGTGGTAAACAAGTTTTGCTTTTCTGTATCTGATTATCCATGATGATGAATAGTGCTCATATAGTTTCGTTTTCACTTTATGTATATATTCATCTTCATCAATTATGGATGAATATGGCGAGTTCGATGATTGGAGCATGATATTTCGTTTTTCAGCTAATGTTAATTTTTTAAAGTTCTCAATTTGTTTATCAAATTCCATTTGTTTCCTCATACGTTCCCTCTGCTCAAAGACGCCGACTTTATATATCAAACCTAGTTCCTGTTCAAATGGATCTTCTTCTACTCCAACTAATATATTTTCGAAATTCATTTTAATTTCGGGCAATCTCTTCGCAAACATTCTCGAAGGATATAGTCTCTGGAAATATAACAAATTTTCAAATGCCAACTTAATCTGTTTGAAAGACTTGAATAAGGTTATAATATCATCAATAATTATGTATAATCTCATGTGATATTCGGGTTGTATATGCAGTAGATCACATTTAAAATTTGTAGTCTTCTGTTTTAGTAGTTCATCAATGTCGAGGGATATGTTCGTAACCTGTAACAGATTAACTAAAACAGAAAACTTTGTTATGAACACAGATTTGCATAGCATCGTAAGTTTATCTATGTTCAGTGTCATTCCAGCTGTGCTGAAACTGAGATCATCTAAAGAAATGATTAAAGGAAGTCCTGATGGTAAATTGATAATTGTATCGCAGGAATGAAGTTTGATGTGCCAATTTCTAATTGTTTCTACTCGCTGATGCTTTTTTAATGCTTGGCTTTTGATGACTTTTACATTAAAAGTATCCCAAAGAGCCAAAATATAGAAAGTTATCCAAATAGTTGTAGCATCAAATTTTATCTGTATCTCGGGGAAGTCTAGATATATATCAGAAAAATTATTTTTCGTTGTAAGAGCAAAATCAACAAGATCAAACATACTTTCTGAAGTTGAATGTTTGTGTATTGTATCCACAATTCTTAAAATAGATGCACTCATTATGTGCAATTTTTTCCCGTTTTGATTGGACAAAAATGTGCATTCATTCAGAGTTAATTTCACACCCCTAGAAATATCGGAAAGGTTGCGATCAGGTAAATCTATGGGATCTAAAAATGCAGGCAGAAATTGAGCAACCACCAATGAGAACGACACATTTTTGAATCTGACTCGAAAAGACCAATTTAAAGTTTCTAAAATAGAGGTAATTAAATCAGAATCAGATTTACTACTGACAGCTTTGCTAATGCCATCATGATGTCCTTCAAGCTTTGCTTTCTCTTTTTCATATAAGGCACTGTTTAACTTGCCCAATGCAATACTGAGTTTTTCAAGCACATTGATATTCTCTAATGTAAATGTAAAATGTCTTAATGTAGACTGGACTTTTGACCTTTTGGCAAACACATTTTCTAAAAAGGTATCCAATCTTTCCATACCACATATTGGGATGGAAATAGGATTTGAATCTAGAGTTTCTGGGAGCTTCAAGTATGCGATACTCATTCCTACCATTTTAATATAATTCGCAAACTCTTTATTTGGAGAGGTGCTTTTGATAAACGACCACTGTACTTTTTCTGCTTTTTCAACGGCGTTATCGAGGAGAGTGGATTTTTTAGAATGGCAAATAATAGCCTGGGCACTGAAGAGAGAAAGATTGATATCCTCTGTATTGGATAACGCAATACTAGAGGTAAAATTTGAGAATGAATATTCTAAAGTAAATGCAGGAAACTTTTCTATATTTAGCTGTTCCATCAAATATTCTTTGGTAAGGATATTTTGATCATTACTCTTTTCCGTAGTTTTTGACTGCAGTTTCTTCATAATGTGAACCAGGTCGTCAACTGTGGAAAAAAAGGAAGGATTAATGACATTAATTGTTACAACGACTTTTAATTTATCGATTGGTATCTCATTGGTATAATGTGCCATTATATCTGTAGTTATTAAAACACTAATAATTGGTAACCTCAAGGAGGTTGACTTAGTCAGTTGGCAAACAATAGTGTTGGCAGAAACAGATAGTTCATATTCTTCGAAAATGCTGCTATTAAATTCCACTAACTCCCATGCAGTTCTCTTTTCATTGTTGTTCATTGACTTCAGGCACATTTGAAGATTAGATATTGACATTTTTTTGGATTTCGAAAAAAGAATTTTCACGTTTTCAATTCTTAGGTCAATGAGACGCATTCTTATTAATAGATCTTTATTTTGATCCACGAATTTATGTATTAGGGTATCATTGACCAATTGATTCGGGATTTCGTTTCTATCTATCTTACCGTTAGTAGTTGGGAGCTCTCTTTTTACAGTGCTTTCTGTTAGGTGTTCATAATGGATAATGGTGTCTGAAGATTTCAAATAGGAATTCCACTCATACAAAGTGAATAATGCTCTATTCCCACTAACTCCGTTTACAGTGGAGCTCTTCAAATTCATAGTGTACACAACATGATTCATTGAGAAGCAGTCTTTTATGCCCAATCTATGTCCAAAAATCTCGAGTTCTATGATTCCGTTACTCTTCTGATCTATGGAGACAGTTAACAAATCCAGTTCTACATGTCTACCATCGTGTAAATTTACCTTTATTGAATCTAGGTAAAACTTGAAGTGGAATAGTATTTTTAAGAAAAATATTTGCCATCTAGAGAGTTCTAAAGATATAATAGGGCTTTTTGCAATTTTATCATCATCATCTCTATTCCTTTGTTTGTGTTGCCCTTGTGGTAGAATAACTTCAATATCACTAATCACTAAGGTGGGTTCAAAAGTTCTGAAATTGAATTTAATCTTTGCTGTACCTACTGATATAGCAAGACCAGCCAATTCAATAAGGACATTCCTGATGGCGGGTCCAAAGAGAAACCCAACCGAAAGTCTTCGTACTGGGCATTTAACTAAACTTAAGAATGCAGAAGTTAATATCAGAAGTGATATCTCAAAAAACACTAAATTGTATAGGATAGTGAAAATGGTAAGCGCTGTCGATGAAAGCCACATCATTACCATTTTGAGTCTTGTTAATATTATTTGGTAGTGATCCGTAAATGTAATGTAATGCTTCTTTACCTTGAATGGACTTTATTATGTCTATCTCACTTGTGTTCAAGGGGGGAGTGTTATGCTGGAGCTTGAGAGAACGGGGGAATGCACATTCAAAAATTAAAACGTAAAAAATTCACACAAAAGGTAATTTAATGTATCTGGAAGATATAATAGAATATCGGTTGTCAGGTCGTATATTGAATGGAAATCTTTGATTTCTTCGATACAGCCGATTATTCGAGAAATGCCTGATGTACTTCAATCTGATGATCTGATGTTGTTTTATCTGCTCTCGCTTTATCTCCATCAAAGGAAAAGTGTTGTACCTGATCACCCAAGAAATATGGTTTAAAAATTCCAATAGTGATACAAAACTTTAGTTTCTCCAATTGTAAGCATATGCTATTGAAACAATACAAATCCGGCAAAACTGCAAAAGATGCAATGTATCTCGACTCGTATATTTTCAATAGTATACCTTGTCTTTGTGGTATGCGATCGACTGTTTCAAGCCCAAGGGAAACGGTATCTTTTACTGCAAGCTGTTTCCGAGCACAGATGCAATGGTTCTTGTGACCGTTCTTTTCAATTTTTACTTTTACGTTTTATCCCCACTACTCCCTTCTGTGTCTAATATGAACTCGAACTAAAGGAAGGCAGAATCTATCAGCACTTATACACATCCATAATCTATGTAACGGATCCCCTTTTCGTTATCGCATCGAAACCTCATCGCGGGATTTTTGTTTTGGCAATAACGTTTCCCAAACCCTTGCTAGCATAAGTTGCTTTTCTTGTAGTCCCTGGACTTTCTAGGTCCCCAGCGTATGCTGTAGCACTTCCGATGCACGCTATGTGAGAGCAGAGCGCACGCAGAGCGCACGCAAAAATTCCGCGCACGCGTATCTGCCCCCCCCCCCCGACAGGGCCGCGCCGAGCCAGAGCCAGCAGGCATTGAGGAGTTTCAATGCACGTGACAGCAAAAAGGTAACAGTATCAGTATCAGTATCAGGTGACTCGCTTTAGCAGGTATTTTTCACGTTATCCCATTAAATGCGGGTAATTGAGTATATTGGTGTACCCGTGCAACTGCTGGTATTTTGGGTCGATACCAGCGCGCGCGGGGGGGTAAAACGCTCCGAGGGCGGTTATTCGAGTGCAATTTGGTATGTGCATGGAGCGGTCACACGCTCTATCTCAGAAAATTCACCAGTCTGTATACTAGGGAGATAAGGGCTTGGTCGGTGGAGTGCCGTAGTGTGAATGGGCCACTATTTTCTATTGTGTCTGCCACCTCCGTGGGGAAATTCTTCGCTCTTCCGCCAATATTTATCCCAAGAATACTTATTTTCGTTGGTAGTGTGATAACTGTGAAGATTTTCGTTGAGTGCCCTTTGATGAAAATTTGTATATCGTTCTTTGTAGGCTTCCTTGCCGCTAGCATCTTCAGATCCTTCTTAGCAAATTCTTTGCACAGCTGGTGCTGTAGTTCGCAGCTGTACTCAGAAAGGAACCTGGCTTTATCACGAGGCGCCTCGAGGTTATCTGGTGTCCTGAGATGCTGCGTAGTTTTCCAGTTAGATGTGTCACATGACCTCAATTGGAGAGCCGTTTGGTTGTTATAAATGTAGGTGCTGACAGCGTCTCGGAAGTGTGACACGGAGGGCTTCAGTTCGTACGCTCTGTCCGGGTAGCTCTGTGTTGGTTTTAGTTGTATCAACAACTCCTTTGGGGCCCGTACCTTACTGTTTCGCTCGCTCCTCATCGGTGATGCTAGTACCTGTGCAAGCTTATTTTCAGGTAAATTGAAGTCCGGTAGATTCAATTTCTGATATTCTTCGAAAGTCTTGAAATACAGCTTTCGCCTTTTATCTGACCAGCTCTCGAAATTGGTGAATAATGGTGTTTGCGGGAGTTCGTGCCGGGTTCTGGCATGGCGTGAAACTGGAACTAATAACTGCTCATAGAGGGTCCGGTCGAGCTTACCCATTTGAAAAAATAAAGATATTCTTTTCAATCTACGTTATCTGGCTACCTAATAGCTAGTCTATTAATTTTGAAGAACAGAATGATGACCGTGAGATATGTTAAGTTACAATCAATCCTTTGTAGAAAGTCACTATCAGGGCGTTCTTTTCGTTTTCCTGCATTAGATGATCGCTTCCTCACTGAGATCACGCAGAGATAGGCTCAATGGTGCTTTTTCTAGTCTTTTTCATGAGCATCGAAAACTGAAGTGAGTGGGCGAGCAGAGAAATGTAAGCACTGCATCGTATAGCGATGCCAAAGTTATCACTTAATAAAAAAAGTCAACCTAGGGTCCTTCTTAGTAATATTGAATTCCATTTTTTAACTGAAGTGGCATAAGATAGAAGAACATTAATGTAAGAATAATTTTAAAAAAATGTAAATATATTTATGGTAATAATAGATTAAACGGATAAAAAAAAGAAGGAAATATAAATGTGTTATGTTCGGATAGGAATATATAATAAATCATTAACGATTCATGGGCCATTTCTTTTCAAAAAAATAAATGAGGGGAACTGAAGATTGCAACAAAAGCGACGTTAATAAAAATTTAATGCAAAAATAAAAATCAAATGAAGCAACCCAATCATTGGCCATTGTTGACTATTCACATTGAAACACGATTAGTGGGTAATGGGAACTTGCTTGTTATCTTTTAAGGTCTCATCGATAGTTTCGAAGTTTCCCTCATGAGGAAGAGCAGCTCTTGGTACGCTTTGTCTTGTAGCAGCGTCCTTATCATTTACTGGGAGACTGGCAGTGCGTTGATTAGAAATTTCGTACTGAACACTTCCCCTAGAATCTTGTCTAGCTGCTTGGTCCTCGTTGATTTCATCTAAAGGGACACTTGGCAAAGAACCGAGTCTTTCTCTGTCCTGATTTGGTCTCATTTCAGCATTCAGTGGACTACCTGGCTGGCTTCCAGATCTCCTTGGGCTAGCGGCCGAGGATCCCGATTTTCTCAATTCTGGGTTAACAGAATATCTTCTCCCATCTGAGGTGATTAAGTTACCTTCTTCATCAACACCGACAATGTTACCTACTTTCGAGCTCCCACGGCTTTCAGTAACATTTAGTGTACTTTCAGAAGAAGAGCCACGAGAGGAATCACTGTTTTGCTTGTTCAAACCTGGACCCTCAGAAACTCTACTAGCCTTTCTGGTAGCGTACTCAGATTTCTCCTGAATGAATGAGTTTCTGTCGTGACTGTGGTTGAAGTCGGCTAGAGCTCTAAAGTCAGCAGTCCATTTCTTGAATTGGTTCTTGTAGTCATCGTCATATTCATCTAGTGTCAATCTCAAACGCCATTTGGTTCTTTCACCAATGTCAGTTAAAGGTTCTGTAGCACTGACATCCAGTGCTGGGCTATGTTCTAGAGATGATGAACTCGTGCTGAATTGCTTAGAGCTAGAAGACTTCTTGCTTCCTCTCAAGAACTTAGGAACTGCAGAGGTAATAGATGGTGCTCTGGCTTTGTTATCAACAACGGGTGGGGCAGGGGATGGACTGGCCCTTGATCTTGAGCTCTTCAAAGGTCTAGCAGTGAATATCATCTCAGTATCGGTGAATTCACCTAGTGTTACGTCACTTAAAGCAAAACTCTTTTCGGGGATTAGGTTTACCAAACTGATTGCCATGTGGCAGTAATTATCGTTTGTAGACTTCATCTCAGCAGATAAATCACTGTCTTTGAACTCATGTAGATAATGGGAAGTTAAGATAAAGTAACCCTTCTTGAACTTCTTATTATCATTACCACTAGTGTAGTACATGTACCCCTTTCTAATACACTTTGAAGATGGAGACTTCATGTTTGGATAGACAATATCGTTGATTTGTCTTGGAGTTGGTCTTGGCTCATTAGACAACCAGTTCAACATGCAGTTAGTGTGATGAGAGACGAATTGATCCCATTCCACGGTTGCAGGCTTGGACAGAATACCAGTTTGTAATTCTTGACACAAGTTCTTCAAGATCATACGAGCTTCAGAATCGATTAGAGCAGAGTATGTTTCCAAAGCACTTTGGATTCTGGTGTAGATAATTCTTTCCAGATCCAAACCATTGCTTTGCATGTTGATGAATGCTTCCATTAAGTATTTTTCCTCAGCAAGCTGTTTCTTCAATTGTGTCTCTAGTTGGACCTTGACCAAGTATGGGTCGCACTTTGGTTGGATGACCTTTGTGGCATCAGAGTTCTCATCAGATAACTTCTTGACCATGGAATTGTACTTTTGTAAAAGTTTTGAGGTTTGGGAAATGTGGGATACGATGTTGGTCTTGAAGTCTCCATGCAAGTCCTTGATCTCCTTGATCTTAGAAGTCAATTCTCTGCACAAGTTTTCCAGCTTTGGAATAACATTTTCAATGATCTCCCTGGCCACCTTCAATTGCTGGCCGGCTAGAGAACCGTGGTACTTCTTCAATAACACCTGTATGTCCTGAATAGAACCAGAACCGAATTTCATAAAACCTGAAGTGGTCAAGGCATCACCTTCAGCAGAAACAGGTGTCTCGTCATTCACCTCAGTCTCAGCTTCGGACTCTGCGGAAACTTCCTTCTGGAGAGCCTCGAGAGCGGAGGCAGCCTCCATTCTCTTCTTTTCAGCGGGAGTGACAGGCTGCTCTCTCTTGGTTGGGACGTTGTGTTTGTAAGGGTCGATAATTTTGTTGTGCTCATCCAGGTCAGTCAAGAAGGTGAAGTTAACCTTCTTCTTCAAACGCAAATGCATTCTGGCAATTTGCTCCTCGGTGTATGCAGCTTCCTGCAAGTAAGCGATCAAGAACTTAACGATCTTGGACCACTTCTTGAACCTATCCGCCAGCAAGACAGTAGGATACTCTTTCACGAACTGAGAGTGATGGTAACCGTTGACGTATTGTTCTCTGCCAGTGTTCGAGACCGGGCTACTGCTCTCCACGATGTTCTCGGGTACAGGCACAGGAACGTAGTATGGTGAATTGACCTCAGTAGCGGAGACAGCAGGTGCTGGAGAGCCGGAGTTCGACTTGAATAGCGTGGTTTCGGTGGTAGATCCCAAGTACTTTGGGTTGAACCCATCGAACTTGTTCTCACCTCTGGACTTGGTGCGCTGAGCGCTAGCGCCCTGGGAGCCAGACTTCGTCTTCACAAGTTTGATCGAGTTTATGTCCTCTTTCTCACGTGGTGAGACGACTTTCGTCAGCTTTGACCCTAGAGAGGTAGTATGTTTTATCAAATCGTCAGCGAGGCTGACCTGCCTCGAGAATTCTGTTGACATGATATAAATTCAAAACTTGTTAGATACTTGATTTTTCTTAATCTTGTTGGATGATTATGTTTGGTGGGTGGTATTATCTTAATAACTTCGAATGCTGGTCAGGTGTGGCTTTCTTGTTTTTCCTTACTTCTAATTAGCTGTTTCACAGAAAGCAAAGTTAAAAGCACACAAATGTTTGCAAATGTTATTACAGTAGTTAAATGTTTTTTTGTTCTTTTTTGTTTGCTATTACTAACAATTCCCCAATAGTAAATAGAAATGGATTGGAAAACAAATTTTGTATTGGCAAGAAAAGTGGATTATGTCAAGTATTTATATTCGAAGAAGGAGGATGGATTGTGCTAAGGAAACAAAAAGAAAAAATAAAGGATGAACTCGAGTTTATAGTTGCCTATCCTATGTTGGGCATCATACATTGCCATTCGGCTCCTTCTCCTCCTCGCATTGCCCCTCTCCCCTCCCCTTTGCACAGGAACCTAAAATATACACTATTCTGGTGCTCAACACGCTGTCGGAAGAGCAAGCCCCACTTGGGAAGATCCGATACAAGGAACAGAAGAAAAGATAATTGTCTCTTCTCCCTTATAGAGAGAGACTCTACATTTGGAATAGCGGGCTTAGGCGACATTAAGAGCGGCGAGTCCCCCCGGCGATTTGGACTGCCTGCGGGGAGCTTGTGTGTTTTTTTGATAAGTGCTTAACATAGTTCTCTTTATTTCTAGCTTCTGGCTCTCTATAACTACGCATTTGGGAACCGTATGGCTGTTGAGCAGCGTAGCTTCCTCGCATGTGAATTAGTGCTTCTTCACTGTCCACTGGGATCTTGAGTATGGGGGGGAAGCGGGGGAGGCAGAATACGGGAACAGAGAAAGGAAATAGGAGCTGCGCACCGAGAATTAGGAGGTGTTGTGTAGACTAAACGCGCTCTCTTACCTTTGTAGTGGCGGTGTTAGGTTGTGGCGGTGCAGGATCGGCATGTTTTGTGTCTACCTTGTCTTGCGGTGTGCTACATAGTCATCTGTGGCTGTGAGAGCTTTGTTGGTGATGCGTGTTCAGCCGCTCCGTGCTCGGGGAGAGCGAAAGTCTAAAGGGCCCTCACGCTGTGATAGTCAGTGCGGATGGGGCAGAACAGCAACGGGATTGGGATACACAAAGGGCCTGTTTCGGGTTTAAGTGTGCTAAAGACAGCGCCGAGGAGGAGGGGGAAGCAATGAGTGCAGTAACACGCGCAGTCGCACGGGCACGGGTGTAGAAAAAGGAAGGGCCTCTTTGTGAACCTGCTGTAGCTTGTCCCTTCCGACGCCGTCTCCTTTCAAGATTCGTGTATTCGTTGTGCTGCGTTTGTTATGTAATAGATTATGTGATGAGGCTACAGTGGTATGACAGGTGGAGAGGGAGTGGAAGACTTTCTTTTAGTTCCACCGCCATGCTGTGTAAATGGCAAGGGGGGCCGCAGTGCAAGGGATTCTTCCGGCTCCCCACTGCGGGGACTGTGGTGCTTCCCCCGGAAAAATTTAAAAAATTAAAAGGACAAAAAGATCAAAAGACCAGACTTTGCCCCATTCATCGCTGGCATACCGAGTTGTCGGCGATGCCGAGAAAATGTCCGTGTGCGGGGAAAAAAAACAGAAAAGGACCACTTTCCCCGGGTCATTTTCGTACGGCTTGCCGTCCTGCAGTGGTGGATAGGGCAGATGTGAAGATTCTTTCTTCCCCTATAAGTGCCTCTCTTTCCACGTAAGCACGATTGAAAACCCTTTTGAGGAAGGACATTTCTCTCGACTAGGGAAGATGAGAGAGCACGCTGCTCAGAAAAAGGCCTGGATGCTGAGAACTCTTGTGCACTAGCAGGACAAAAGGCGAAAAAGGAGACCACCACCGACTCACTTAATGCGAAACTGGAATCCCATATTCTTGTGACAAATTCGTGGAAAGTAGAGGAGCAGCACGCAGATTGGGCCTGGGGGGGCGATGGGACGGCTGGCAAGGTGTCTTAAGAAGCTAGGACAAATTTTCCGGATAAAGGAGCAGAGCTACGTGCAAGAAGCACATTTGAAGGGACAGATAAAGAACATTAGAAGGTTTCCCCCCCCCCCCCCCCCCCGGCATAGAAGTGGCGCGCAGGGTGAGATTCAAGTGAATGGGTACAGAAAGAGAAAAAGAGGCAGGGAACAATGTGATTTACGTTGAGAAGAGTGGTGCGGCTGTAGTCCCTTCGCTGGAACAAAAAATGGCGTGCGATGTAGATGTGATGCCACTGGTGCAATAGTGACACTTAGTGTGATTTACAACAGCTGGTAGGTGATAAAAAAAAGACTTCGGCTTAGACTTGTACTGGACAAGAACCATAATATGAAATTAACGGACGCGAACGGGGTAAAAATAGCTTGAATGGCAAGTGTGGGGACACACTAGGAGTTGTGGAATAAGGTTCGGGCGGGGAAGCGTGAGCGGGGCCGGCGGGATCATTGGCTTGCCGTTGTGAAACTTCTAGGTCACGCTATCGCGGAACGCTCATTCCATGTCCACTCCCGATTACTTGTTATTTTTATTGCCTTTTTCTTTTTATCTGCATAGGGTAAGATTTATATAACAATTAGACACTGATGGGAACATCTCTGTAGAATTGAAAAAGCGTTCGATTGTAGTGTGTGCTCATTATTGATGGGAAGTAAAAAATAAACATAAAAAAACATAAAAAAAATGCGGGGTTGTGAAAACCAAGGTGCGGGGGCGGGGTAGAGTCTAACAGAGTTCTCGATATTTCTCCTGCGCTTTCGTTTCCTTTGCCTTAGTTCGGGGTGGCACGCGCGGCTGCGGAGAGGTATTCCGTGCTCGGCTTAATCGGCCTTTCGTTTCTTCGTAATTGTGTGCAGGGCTACGGACAACATTGTGCCGAACCACACGGCGTTCAGACCATCCAGTATCAGGTTGCCACCAACAATGATAGAGGAGTCCAGTAGCAGGAATCTGTCATCGTTGCGGACCAGGTAGAAGTCCCAGGTCAGCCTTGCAATCTGGTACCAGCCCCAGGCGATTCTTGCACCGAAAAAGAGGACCAGCAGCACTATGTTGTTCAGAAGGAGGAAGACGCTGCAGAGCTTGTTTTCCGTTGGCAGATACTTGAGACCGAACCAACGGAAGTTTAGAAACGGGTTCGAGAGTTCGAACATCAGGAACACGGGGGCGTAGTACTGAATGTAGGGCTTGAGGCCGATTACGAAGACGGCAGTAGACACCACACCGTGTAGTACAAATGGAAGTGTGGAGTGCAAGGCGGAGATGTACATATCCCACACGAAGTATCCGATGGCATATATGGTTATGACCTCAGTGTCCCTACACCGCCCAAAGATCCGTGACTCGACAGTTTGATAAGGGATGACACCTTTTTCCTTGTTACACAAAAACACCAATGATAGGTAAACAACAACCACGGATTGTAGTAGAGACACAAAGTGGATAGCAGCCTGGATGTTCAGCGTCCTTGCCTTCTTGACGTCATTTGGGGTCTTGGAGTGGCGGAGTCTCCATTTGGTCAGCGGTGGGAAGAGAAATTTTAATGCCAGCAAGTAAAAGCCCTGATATGCCAGCGCAACGTAAAGTACAGAATGTAGATTTTCCAAGATAGCCTCAGAAGCTACTATGTTATGATCTTTCAGATACAGTACGACATGGTCCTGGAACCATTGTGGACTAGGAATCGCGAGGAAAGAATCCAGCAAACCCTTGAAGTTCATAGTTGCTCTAGTGAGATTTTATCAAACTTTTAGAGTTTATACCTGAAAGAAACTTTAAAGGGTATCTTATTTATTTTCAATAACTCCCTCAATCAAGGCTGTTGTAGGCTTGGTACTGCTGGGTCGATTAATACTGTGTATCCTCACAATTCTCTTTTTCCCTTTCTCTCCTTGACAATGACGTATTTTAGTTGACTTACCACTCGCTATGGCTAGAAATCAGTATTCAAAGAGTGGTCAGTGGTTGCAACTTGTCAAAAAGAATTGATCCTCAAATTCGATTCTCTCTTCTATGTAATTAGCACTAATTCTTAGCGTGAACTCCAAAATACAATTACGAAACGTTATATAGTTTCTACAAGTAAGATGCCTTTTAATAACAGCGAGTTGAAATTTTTTTTTTTCTTCATATATGATTTATTGCGGTTGCATGTCTTTGTCGTTCTTCCTGCAAAAAAAAATGGCGTCATATTCCTCATAGTTGCAACAGTCCACTGTAGCACTGTCGCTCAGCACCGCAATTGGTCGGACACGCTTTTTTGCTGCATTTCCCCCTGGCACAAAGGTTGCCATCCCGAGGTAATAATGCAGAGCCCTTCAGAACTGTCAATGCTGTCAAACCAATGTCGTGATATTGGGAGAACGCAGTTAGCAGGAGCACGGTCAGAAGCAGAGCACGAGAGAAAAAATTAATTTTGTGTTGGCCCCGGCGTTCTCATTCGTCGACGTGGGCAAAACTGTATAGCAGCGAACAGTGACGCGACAATGGCCCTAAAGGTCTCGTACGGAGTAGCACATTTCCTTCTTGCGGCACAGCACAAGAAACACCGGCATCTGGGCGACTGCACAAAAGCCCTTGGGCCCGATAGAAGGGAAGGCAGCAAATTTCTTTTTTCTTTCGAACTCTGCCCGAAACACAATGAAATTCAGGTACAGTCAGTATGTAGTGTTATACGAAGCATGTGATATTTCATTGCACATGATGTTCAAACCGGGTAAGTAATATAGACATATCTCGTGTGCTATGATTACTGAATTTCTATGGGCAAAAGAATTTTTTTTTTTTTTTTTCAGTCTGCGATGCTCATCGCAATTTTGATCAGCTGGCTCATCGCAAATTTGATATACCTGGCAGATAGATAGATTTATGCATAAAATTGGAATTTATTGTTGGCAGTTTATATTGTAACTATCCGGAGTAAAAAAAGGTAAGTGCCCGATATTTAACCAAGTAGCGCAGCACTTAACGTTTTCTGATATCCATTTCACTATGTCTCGTATTATCATAAAAGGTCTGCCTATCTTCCTTACAGAGCCGGATTTAAAAACACATTTTGCGAAGAGGTTGATCACCACGCATTCGACCAGTCAGGTAGATGCATTCATCACTGACCTGAAGATACTCAAGAACAAAGAAGGGAAGAGCAGACGATTTGCGTTCATTGGATACAAAGATGAACAGGATGCTTTCGATGCCGTAAACTACTTCGATGGTACATTTATCAATACTTCTAAGATAGAAGTGGCGATGGCGAAAAGTTTTGCCGATCCTAGGGTGCCAATATCTATGAAGGAGAAGAGAAGGGAAGCACTGAAAAGACTAAGAGAGAAAGAGGAGAAACTCATTGCAGAAAAGAACAAGAAGATAAAGGTCGAAGAGTCTAAGAAAAAGCCAAATATCGATGCAGAAATTGCTAAGGATCAGCAACTGAAGGAATTTATAGAAACAATGAAACCTGCAGCTCAGACATCTTCATGGGAGAAGGTTTCTGGTGGTACTGTTAAAACAGGAACTGATAATCATGAGCATGGTAATCCACTTCTCGATGAACAGGAGGCTGAAAAGAGTAGTGTGAATCCATTGCTGGCACAGGCCCTATCGATGAAACAGGATTCAAACGAGAGTGACGATGAGTATCTCGATTTTAATGCAGAAAAGCTTTCTAATCAAGATAGTAAGGAAGCGGAGGAAGAAGTAGAGCAAATGATGTCTCTATCAGATGTACATGGTGACACAATTGAACAGCCTACAGAGGACGATGGCTTGGCTAAAAATGAGGAAATTTCGGATCTTGATTGGATAAAACAACGTCGTGTTAGAATAAAAGAAAATGGTGAAAGAGTTGAAGCTAGTGTGGAAACTTCCTCAAAACCAGAAAACAATCAATCAGAAACCAACGAATCAGATAAAGATATTCCAAATGAACCTGTAGATGAAGAAATTGAGCAGAATAATGAGGAGGCTGCGATTGAAAAAATAAAAAGGACAGGAAGATTATTCCTTCGTAACATTCTGTACACATCCAGTGAGGATGATTTCAGGAAACTATTCAGCTCATTTGGTGAACTAAAGGAAGTACACATAGCAACTGACACAAGAACAGGCCAGTCAAAAGGTTTTGCATATGTCTTATTCGTTGATCCTGAGGCTGCTGTGCAAGCATATATCGAGTTGGACAAACAAATTTTTCAAGGTAGGTTGCTGCATATCTTACCTGCTGATGAAATGAAAGATCACCGTTTAGATGAATTTGACTTGAAGAATATGCCCTTGAAGAAGCAAAGAGAGCTGAAGAAAAAGGCCAATGCCGCAAAATCAACATTTTCATGGAACTCTTTATTTATGAACCAAGATGCTGTCTTAGGTAGTGTTGCTGCCAAATTGGGAGTTCAGAAATCAGATTTGATTGATCCAGAGAATTCTAGTTCTGCTGTCAAGCAAGCATTGGCTGAAGCACATGTTATTGGAGATGTAAGAAAATATTTTGAAGGCAAAGGAGTTGACCTCACAAAATTTTCACAGCTAAAGTCTCCATCACAAAGGGATGATCGTGTTATCTTGGTGAAGAATTTTCCTTTTGGTACCACTAGAGAGGAACTAGGTGAGTTGTTCCTTCCATTTGGTAAACTAGAGAGGTTACTAATGCCTCCAGCTGGCACAATTGCTATTATACAGTTCAGAGATACTGTGTCGGCACGTTCTGCATTTACAAAGTTAGCTTTCAAGAGATTTAAAGGAACAATTATCTACTTAGAAAAAGGTCCAAAAGATTGTTTTACTAAGAATGCTTCTGTTGATGATGGTTTGGAGATGGATGAGGAAGCTAATGCTGTTGAGGCAGGACCATCATCTACGGACCTACTTGATGCACCTGCTAACAATACAACTGGAGTTAACGATGAGATTTCAGATGCTCCATCAGGACCTACTGTTTCTATATTTATCAAAAATTTGAATTTCAAAACAACTAATCAACAATTGTCTGATAGGTTCAAAGTGTTCAATGGTTTTGTAGTTGCCCAGGTAAAAACGAAACCGGATCCCAAACAAAAAGGTAAGACACTGTCGATGGGTTTTGGGTTTGCTGAATTCAAAACTAAGGAACAAGCAAATGCTGTTATTTCTGCAATGGACGGTTCCGTTATAGATGGGCATAAGATACAGTTGAAGTTGTCTCACAGACAAGGTAATAGTAATTCTTCCTTAGGTAAATCACGTGCTAAGAATGGGAAAATTATTGTTAAAAACTTACCATTTGAGACAACTAGGAAAGATGTGTTCGAATTGTTTAGTTCGTTTGGTCAGCTAAAATCTGTTAGAGTTCCAAAGAAATTTGATAAATCTGCTAGAGGTTTTGCTTTTGTTGAATTTTTGTTACCAAAGGAAGCTGAAACTGCAATGGATCAATTACAAGGTGTGCATTTGTTGGGACGCAGATTGGTCATGCAGCCTGCAGAACAAGAAGCCGCTAATGCAGAAGAAGAGTTGGAGAGAATGACTAAAAAGGTTAGAAGACAAGCAGCTGTTAGTGAAATCGCATCTATGACAAAAAATGCTGGTAAGAGGAAACTAGATATGGAAGAGGAAGAGGAAGGTTTTTAAATAAGAGATAGTATAATAATAATATTTTGAAACTTTGTTGGGTACATATTATGTTTTTCGAATATTTTATATTTTAATTGTCATAGGTTGTTGACTTTTGCACATGTACTTTATCTGCACAGCAATAGTTTATGAATTGTTTGTTAAAATAGCCAAATATATGGTATCCGAATAATAACATTATTATTAAATTGTATAGAAAATTATGCTAAAATTGATAATTATCAATAAAGACTGTCTTTAGTAAAAAGTTGCGAACGGATTAGCGTTTTCATGGCCTTTATATAAGACACCACTCGAACCAGTATTGCTATTTTTATGTCTAAAAGTGAACCCTATCAGCTTAGACTCAACGTTAGAATCATCAACCATCGCAGCAAGTTTATTTTGTCTTTTAAAAACATCGGCATATTTTGCCATATCGGCTTCATTAGTAAAGTCATCGAAGTAGCCAGCATCCGTTTCACTATCTAACTGAGGTGTGAATGGAGGTGACAATTGCCTTAACGTATCAAAATTTATTTCGTGAAAATAGTTCATTCTTTTCACATGCTCAAAAGACCTTAATCTATTTATTGGATCAGAGATCAGTCTAGTTATCAATTCCCAAGCACGGTCTGAAATTGCAGATCTTCCATCATTTAGGTATGGTCTCCTCAAGGTACGTTTCCAATGTCTTAAATTTTCATACGTCTCATTGGTTGTGGATCCACTAAATGGCGTGTATCCAACTAAACTTTCAAATAGCATGCATCCAAGAGACCAATAATCTACAGTATAATCATACTGCTTTCCTTCCAAAACTTCAAGTGCCATATAGTCGGGAGAACCTACCATTGAGGAGGCATAATTTACTTCTGTTTGTCTTAAGTTTTGGTAAATTCTTCTTCTATCTTCAATCGATTTTTCAGTGAATGCAGGGAATTCCAAATTTTTAACTTCCTCCAATCTAATCTTCATACTTTCAATCCTCTCGTTGGATACAGTACCAGCTGCAAGACCAAAGTCGGTTAGTTTTATATGACCTTCGGCATCGATCAGGAAATTCTCAGGCTTCAAGTCCCTGTGAGTATAACCCAATTCGTGCAATGCATTAACAGCACAAAACATTTCGCTCAAGTAAAAACGAGCATGAGGACTTCTTAGGGTTTTTGTGTTGATCAATAAAGTTCTGAAGTCTCCACCTGGAACAAACTCCATCGCTAGGTAAAGGCTCTCGGCATCTTGAAACGCATACAGAAGCTTTACAAGCCAATCTGATCTCGTTGTGGTTAAAATGTCTCGTTCTGTAAGAATATGATTTGTTTCGTTTAACTTCACCAGCAGCTTCTTATTCAGAATCTTCAATGCACACACCTCTTTGGTGTCCTTCTTTCTAGCCAGGTACACTTGACCGTAACCACCTTGTCCAACCTGTGTAATCATCTCAAAGTCTCTATTTTTGGGCTTCAGTCTCCGTTTCCTCAGTACCTCATTCTCCTTCTGCAAATATTTGCTCCATTCTTCGTTGAGTTGTGACTCAGCTACTGCATGATGTTGCTTGTACTCCTGTATATTCGCAATCATTTGCTTGGTACGTTGTCTCCTGCTGATCACATAGTCAAACATATCGCAATAGTAGTCTAAAAAGTACATCTGACAAACACTGACAAGCCTCTGCGTTTTATTGGACGTGGCTTTCTTATGGAAGCCCGCAGGCAGCTTCTTGGGAGAATTTATCACACGCTCCTTAGGATGCTTGTTCTGAAAGATGCTCTTTGATGGCGACCCCGAACGGCTCCCATAGGGAGAGCTGTCCTTGTAACGAGTCGGAGTGGCCGGCATATCCATAGGCTTCTTAAATGGTGTGTTACCAGTCGTCGGAGAAAGCCCCAATTGACTGATATTACCTGTAAGGTCCTCTATATCCTCACGTGCATTACTTTTCCTGTTGAACATCCTCTCGGCTTCCTCTCGTGATCGAATGTTGAACCAAAAATACTATGCTATGGGAGAAATAAAAAAAGGGGGTCACAATAGCTACCCAATTGAATAAATGTGAATCCCTCTGACGCTAGTATTCTTCAGTACTTGGACTCGTGAACACCATTCCCGCAGCATAATGTCCAGTAAGCATTGTTTTCGATCAAGAGAGAAGCTTCCCTCGAGCTCGCTATGGCACCAAATTTATGATCTGCCGTGTCCAGCGATGTGCTTGCCTAAAAAAATTTTTTTGCAAAAAATAATGAATGAATGCGATGAGCTCAGCTCATCGCAAGTTTCGCTCAGTTTGTACTATATACTTCTAACCACAAACAGCTCGGATTAAAAGGTAATTGGAGCACATTTCTGTTATTCTGCGTTGGCAAGTAGGAGATTGGGAGTTCACGGTCTCTAATTATTGTATTAGTCTTTTCACGTTTGCTGATAGCTGGGCTTTCTGGCTTTGATAGGTGAGAGTGCAAGTTATTGTTTGTAGAGTTTTAGCAGGATTTCTCTTCATTGTTTTCAAGATTTCACGAAAGCAACATTAGTGCTGAAGTTCTCATTGACAGTGGACCATATTTACGAGAGATAAAATGTCGAACATCGTTGGGATTGAATATAACAGGGTTACAAACACCACTGCAACAGATTTTCCAGGGTACTCTGCAGATGCGTCTAACGCCTGGGACCTTGAAAAGTTCAAGGAGACATTCAACATTGAGATTTCCAGCAGCGAGGAGAGGGAGCTGAACTTCGATATGATCGGCATAGACACCTCTTTAGCGAATGCATTCCGTCGTATCATGATTTCTGAGGTCAAGTCCGTCGCACCCGAATACGTGTACTTCTACAACAATACTTCTGTGATACAAGATGAAGTGCTAGCACACAGAATAGGTCTTGTCCCTTTGAAGGTTAACCCAGACAAGCTGGAAGAACTTGACAAGAGCGATCCAGCTAACCCACAGTTTGAGGACACCAACACAATTGTGATGGAGCTGAGAGTTGCCTGTACAAAAAACCCTGATGCCCCAAAAGACTGCACGGACCCTACGATCTTATACAACAATGCCCATGTGTATGCCAGTGACCTGAAATTCAAACCCCAGAACAGTCAGGTGGAAACATTTGCCAATGATCCAGTGGTTCCTTGTGACCCAGGTATTCTGCTGGCAAAGCTCAGACCGGGGCAAGAAATTGACCTGGTTACACATTGTATTCTAGGTAAAGGTGCTGACCACGCCAAATTCTCACCTGTATCTACTGCCTCATACAGACTCCTTCCTCATATTCAAATTTTAGAACCAATCACTGGTGATTCTGCTAAGAGATTTCAAGCTTGCTTTCCAAAAGGAGTCATCGGTATCAACGAAAAGGGTGAAGCCTTTGTGCAGGATGCTAGAAAGGATACTGTTTCTAGAGAAGTTCTAAGACATGAGGAGTTCGCTAACAAGGTGAAGTTGGGAAGAGTAAGAGACCACTTTGTTTTTAATGTGGAAAGTACCGGTGCTATGACTCCAGAAGAGATTTTCATTAAGTCGGTTAAAGAACTGAAGAGAAAGGCAACATATCTAAGAAATTGTCCAATCACCCAGTAAAGACGGTTATAAAGGTGATTACAAAGCATGGTATTACAAAAAAAAAAAATGCACATTCTAATTAACGCATGTTTAAAAGGGAAAATATTGTGCAGCCTATAAGCACAAATACTGCATAGATTACGATTGAGCCGGCTGCCGTTTCTGAAAACGTTATTTCGGGTGAATGTGGTAATTTCTTATCATATCGTATAAATTTAGATTCAATTTTCTTCTGTATAATATTTTTGAATGAAAAAGTAGATTTCCAATTTCTTATAATCGACCATATAAATGTGTTGATCAGTCAGTATTTAGATGGTAATGGCTATTAAAGGAAACAATCGTTTTATTATATAATAAAGAACTCGATAAAAAAAACCACTATTGCATTGTGGTCTCGTGCAAATGAGGAGTATCTATGCTAAAGGGTTATTGGTGTATGGTGTTTTATCATTCAGCATCACGTCGATGCTCTCATGCAGGTTGACTAATGTCAAATAGACGTTACCGTCGTATCCGTCACTTGTTAGGTAGTTTTGGTCGTCTTCTTCAATATTATCAAGGTCTCCGAAATTAACACATGTTACGCAAAATAATACATATTGTGCAACAAATGTTAAGAACTCAAAAAATATAATCCCCAAATTACCCATAAAGTTGGAACTCGGAAGAGAGTCACCGATGAGTTGTAAAGTCACACCACCTCTTCGTTCTCCCTCCAACATGTATCTACCATATATGAAGAGTGAAGGTGTTTTTTGGTTTTCATCATGTCTATCAAGGTAAACACCACTTCCCACTTCGTAAAAATTTGTGGGGAAAATTATCGCCATCAGAATATATATCATGTTGACAGATACTACCATATTAAATAGTATTGCTCTGATCTTCCTCTTAAGAAGATCAAGTTGATTATCAGCAGATGTATCTTGCAGATCCGCAGCTGGTGAACTCTCTGTTTCCGAACTTGGGAATGCGCCGGGCATGTTCACACCATTACCTCTGGTTGCCCCTGAGCTTCGATTCACGAGGAACTGAAAGTACGATTGATCAGGAAATGGCGATATTAGCAGTGCCTGCACTAAACATCTGAATATTAAACTTATGAAATTTGTACCATATTTCATGTATTTCAGAGCAATAATTAAGTAACCGAGAAAACCTAATTTGAATACCAAATTTCGACAGAAATTCCTCCTTCGCAAATCGTATATACGTTTATTTCCACCAGTTCCTTCTTCAATAGACATTATATTTGATTCATTTATGGATGCTCTCACTTAAATTGGGTAATAGTAAATCAGCACCTTGAGAAACTTCCAAAACACTTTCGGGATATAAGCCACTTCAAAGTCTTTTGGTTGTCGTAACTTAAGGGCCTTGCAAATCGGTTTCAACTAAGTGATGTTTTTACAGATAGTAAGCTATATCACACTGCGACTGTAACATTGTCCAATGCAAACCCGGTTGACACATCATTGAAATAAACTGCTATTCATTCAAGGCTTGCAACAATCATCTCGTGCCTTCTACTAAATTCAAATGCGGAGAGATTGACAAGATGAGTCCAACCAAAAAAAATTGCCACTTGCCAGAATTGAACTAGCGACCTTTGCATTACAAGTGCAACGCTCTACCACTAAGCTAAAGAGGCAAATTGTATGGAATAAACTACCTGACCGAAAATTTCCATCAAATATGCTCTAAGGCATATTTCGTGGCAAGTTACAGCTTTGAGCTGAAGTTATGGCTGTTAATTAATAAGCTAAGCAATAAACATGATGGTCACCAAACATCTGTTAGGCTAACATTTAAAGTACTATCCAAGTAAGTCACAAAAAGTTTTGAGTTAATCTATTTATTTTATACATTTGGAGACTATGTAGATTTGGCCTCTCATAAACGATCTGATCCGGTTAATCTTACAGCAGCACCGTACTTTTGTAGTTTGGTCAGAAGACCGTCACCTTGCTTTACCAGCAGACTGTATTGGGCATTCTTATTGTCGGGTCTGTTAGTCTCGACGATGCCATTCACACGGTCAATAACACAGTTCAGTTGTCTGTTTGGGATAAACTTTCCAAGATCCTTATCTAAAAATTCGACAGAAACTCCAAATGCACTGGCCATTGACTTTAACGAAAGGGTTTTATAGGACTCTAGCAATTGTGCATACACTTTTCTTCTCATCTCCCGAACAAAAAAATCAGCATGACTGTTGAGGTACTTAGAGGGAAGCAATACTTTGTCATAGGTCTCCAACAAAAATGGGAAGTAGCTAGCATAATCGGACGTGTATAATGAGATTGTTAGAGAGGAAATAGACTGTAATGCTGGTGTAGTATTGATCAATGATAATAGTTCTGGAGAATCGACTACCTTAGACTTAAGATCCGTTCTTTCTAACGCAAAAAGTCCGGCAACTGATGCATATGTTGCAATATTTTCGTAAGAGGTCAGTTCTACAGATGTGAAGGTAGCCAAGGAATCGACCAAGAGATTAGCTGCTTCCTTAAAGTCCCGAACTGCCAGGCAGTGAATACCTTTATAAGTCTTGTATCTATTCCTTCTTTCCCAGTCACCACCTTTCTCAATCATTGCATTGGTTTGGGCTAATTTCTCCTTCACGAATAGCTGATCGTTATAGAAGAATCCAATTCTAGTAATCGTAAGCATCACGTCAATCTTGGCACCCGTAGATATGGCTTTTTCCAAGGCTTTCTGAAGAGTTTCCTGGGCATTCACACGGTCACCAATCTGAGCGTAATACTCACCTAGGGTAATCCATGCCTGTGCCCTTTCAAGTTCACCTTCATCCTTCTCCTCTATTTCTGATATCCTCTTCTTCATCTCACTGATCTTTTCCTGGTTCTTTGCACTCAATCTATCGAACAACGCCTGGTCAAATGCCAACACACCAGAGGGAACGTACTCCTCGCATAAGTATTTATAATAATGGGACATCTCCTCCTCCTCAATCAACTCCATCAGCTTCTTCAAAGCCTCAGTATGCATATGCTTTAGCTTCTGTTGTGTCAGCAGGAAAGCCAATTCACTAGCCTCATAATTAGGAACCTTGTTCACTGTGGGATCCACATACTGCACCTCCTCGTCCTCATCTTGATCGATTTTCTTCCTGTTTTCTTCGCCCATTGTCTCAATGCCTCGTTTGTATATAGCTTTAATCAATGCTTGTGAGCCAGTTCAGTGGTCTTTCTATTCCAACGTGTACGTATTTCCGGTTCTCAAATAGTTGAGATTTATCACCGAGAATCCACCTTTTGCCACTTTCCCCCCTTCACCGCTCGGCCCGTACTAGAAAAAAAATGCTATACAAGTGTGCCACCACCGTTAAGCTTAGATGCTTTTGATTAAAAATGGAATTTAAATGCCATTTTTGGGCTGAATAGCAGCATCTAGTACCCATATTCTCCTATTGATCTGACTGCTAAGATTGCTACTAATTCTATCTCTGGATAACAGTAGTGCGAAATTCAGTGAAGCTAGGTTCAACGGACGAGTCCATTCGAAGTAGTGATTCATCTTTAACAGAAAATGAGCGTTGTACATCCCGACACTGACCAATATCCGTTCAAGTTCGAACCATTTTTGAGACAGGAGTACTCATTTGCACTGGATCCAGATAGACCAGTGTGCGAGCACTATAACTATAAGGTAGGGCCTAGTTCTTGTCCCAATGGGGTCCACTGTCCGAAGAAGCATGTTCTGGGTATATTTCAAAATAAAATAGTCTGCAAGCATTGGCTGCGAGGACTGTGTAAGAAGAACGATAATTGCGAATATTTACATGAATACAACCTGCGTAAAATGCCGGAGTGTGTATTCTACTCGAAGAATGGATACTGTACGCAATCACCCGAATGTCAATATCTGCATATTGATCCATTAAGTAAAGTTCCCACTTGCGAGGACTACGACATGGGATTCTGTCCACTGGGTGGAGATTGCAAGAAGAGGCACATTAAGAAAGTTCTCTGTCAGCGGTATATCAACGGGTTTTGTCCTCTGGGAAGGAGAGAATGTGACATGGCTCATCCAGTGTTTTTTATCCCTGATCCAAGTAGTTCCTTAAGGATTAAGAAAGATGATGAGATCAATACCAGAAAGAGAGACGAGGAGAATGAGAGAAGGTTAAATGCAATTATTAACGGTGAAATATAGCATTGATATACAACAACAGCCTTAAACAATTTTGAGAGCGCATGGGCAGACAAAACAGATGTAAAGAAACTCCTGAAATAGTTTTGATTATGTAAATCAGAAACCCCGAATGATATGTAATACCATCATCCAAAGTACTGAAGGGAGATATAATTGGATGTGATGCGTGAGGTAATAATTTTGGAATTAAATGGCCAAAGTAACTCCTGTGCCCTTATACATGACAACTTATAATGCTGATGATATTTAGGGATAACAACTAATAATACTGGGCAGGAATTAAACTTGCTTGTAGGGGTGGAAAAATATTAAAACAATAAAGTAGACTGTGCTACATGGGTATCTAATATGACTATAATAATGCATGAAAATGGAAAGTTTGATATGCAGAAAAATTTTTAACGAAGGAAAATGCAGAAATTTGTTTTATGATAGGTTAAATCCAATCCACAAAAAGTAGTCACTGGACAAGATTCTGATATTACTTTTCAGAGTTTTACTATTATAATTAACTCTTCTAGACTCACGCGTTCAACCAGCACCTTTTTAAGTATCTCCAACTCGTTTTCCCAACTGGAGTATAAAGTAGAATCTAATACATTCATTTCGATAGGTTCTCTTTTAGAAATGGCATTCAAGAGCCACTGTGATTTTTGAACAGGTGAAGCAGAAGCAGTGTTTCCCTTTGTGGAAGAACTGTATAGCTCATCATAAGGCTCGAACTCCGTAATCATTGAAATCAAGCATAGTCCGGCAGCATAGAGGTCGGTTTCGAAAGATGGTCTAGCTTTATTGCTTGCCCCAGATACTGTCTCATATGATGAAATGAGTTCAGGAGCGCAATATTCAAGTGTGGTTTCTATGTGGATATCGGTTGATACTGCTTCGTTTTCTAATCTGAGCTCAGCGGATGTGAAATCCGTCAGATAGAATTCTGTATCCTGTATGTTATTGTTCGGTATGTTTAGTAATATGTTTGAAGTTTTTATATCTCCATGTATTATATTGGTGCTCTTCATATAAGATAATGCGTATAATAGATGCTTCAGAAGCGACCACCAAATAGTTTTTCTTACTTGAATATCAAAATTTTTGTGAAATTGGCTTATGAAACGACAAAGATTCATGTCAAACTTCTTTAAGACAAGGGCAGGTACATTTTCATTTGATCGCAGTTGTCTTAGATGCCCTTTATTCATATATGTTATTCCCACAAACGGAACAATATGGTTTTGTGGGTGTTGGAGAGCACGGAGAATCATGGCTTCTTTAAGTATTTGTTGTGTTTTCCGCCTTGAAGTGGGACACTTCACGACCATATTCGCTCCTGTGCTGTCCAATATTTCAAATATGTACGCCGCAGAACCTCTATCGAGCATTCTTCCTATTTTCAAAAGCTGGTTCTTGTAGAGATCGAACCTTCCAGACCCATACAGTTCCTGGGCAACAAGCGTTGAGTGTCCCTCATACAAACTCCATGAAAGAGCGTGCATCATATCATTCCTATCAATGGCAGAGGCCAGGTCGCCCTGTAGTAGGCTTATGGAAGAAGGGCCTGGTCTATCAAACCCTTTCTCCCCGTCGGCTTCCGGAGACAAAGGATAAACCGTCTCCTGCCTTGTAAATTTCTCGCTTGTTAGCACAAACGGTGAAGTCGGTGGTGTATCCATTATGACTACACATCCAATGGACCAAAATAACAGTGTACAGATGTATGCTAGGTGTTGCTTTTGATTGC
>JAJLUB010000070.1:30756-63216 GCA_030564085.1 Nakaseomyces uthaithaninus
CCCCCCCCCCCCCCCCCCCCCCCCCCCCCCAAGAACGGCCGCACACTTCAATCCTGCAATCCATGCTCACTATGCATATCATCGCTGGTCACATGATTATTCTATGTTTGCGAGCATAGTCTAAGTACAATAGGAGCGATTAGTGTAACAGTCATCTCGCACTCATACCTCTTGTTCGTCCATACGCCCGTTGCCCTTGCACAGAAGCCTTTTTCTAGCATGCAATCGAAAGAAAGTGAGTATTAGCACTCGATGACGTCTATCTTTCAACCAGCAATTCCCGCATCCTTAATTTGTTTTCATGCACAGCCTGCAGACCGTGCCTGCAATCCAGTATTAGGTAAGCAGTGTTTTTTCCTTTCACTACTGTCGCCATACTTGCTGCGCGGCTTTTTCTCTGTGTATAGGAGGGCAGCCGTGAAACGACCGCTGATGTGAGTTGGAGGCCAGAAAAGCGTAAATCAGGGAACAGCCGCGCCTGCTATTGTTATATTAGTATAGAAGTGGCGTGCGGTTGGGGGCACAGTTGTGTGTCGCAATTGTGTTGTTTTACCGCCTTTGCACGCCATTGTCAATTATGCGACTATGTCATTATGCACATTTTACCTGTCATGTGGGGTTTGTCGTTAGCGATAACCCCATCCAGAAGTCTTGACTAGTGCTTCGGAAGAGTAATTAGTGTGGGGAAGGGTGATGCAGTTGTCTTTGCGGGGGGGGCTGCATAGAATTACAGTACGAGCCCGCGAAGAAGGGCATTCGACCGAAGAAGTGAGGGGGGGGGGGGCAGGAGCCGTTGCGGTACGGTGAGGATGGTCAGAGAGGGATTGGGAAGCCCTTGCTTCGAGAAAGTTTTTGTTCAATGATTCATATGAGCCCAACCCTCTTTTTTTTTTTCTATGCAGCACCTTTGATTAGACTTCTGTCGTGGTAAAGAGGAGACCATCGCAGAAGAAACAGAGGAGAGGGGTGGGAACACCAAAGAGAGAGAGAGGGGGGGGGTGATGAAGCTAATATATCTTTGATTAATTATCCCTTTCTGCCACGAGAGAGAGGGGGGGAGGGGGTTCTCGGGGTAGCAAATAAGACATTTTGCGTAACTTTATATATAAGCAATTTAATTAGTAATTTTTTCAAATAGGTAACATTTTCCACGCTGTTAGAGAGTAATTTTATAGGTGACAATACAGAAGGAAGATAACCGTGAATAATACGTAATAAACATGCACAAAACATACTCTTTGAGAGAGAGTAGGAGGCCCACCGCACAGGAGTTGCAGGCTCCACCACCACCCTCTGCAAGCACCAAGTCGAAGTTCTTCGGCAAAGGTGGTATTGCATTCACTTTGAGGAAGTCGGCCGCAGGTTCTATGGGACCAGAGCTTTCCCGTAAGCTATCTAAGCTGGTTAAGACTGAGAAGAACGTGATGAGGTCTCTGGAAGTTGCAGCTATCGAGAAGAAGGATGGTGCTAAGATGTTGTCCTTGTGGGGTCTAGAGAACGACGATGATGTTTCTGATATCACGGACAAGCTAGGTGTGATTTTGTTTGAGTCTGCCGAACTAGACGATCAGTTTGTCGACAAGTATGACCAGTACAGACTGACTTTGAAATCCATCAGAGACATCGAAAGCTCTGTTCAACCAGTGAGGGACCGTAGAGATAAGATCACCGATAAGATTGCTTACCTGAAGTACAAGGATCCCTATTCCACGAAGATTGAGGTGTTGGAGCAGGAATTGGTCAGATGCGAAGCCGAGACCCTAGTGGCAGAGGCCCAACTTTCGAATATCACAAGAACAAAGATGAAGGCAGCATTCAATTACCAATTTGACTCGATCATTGAGCATTCCGAAAAGACGGCTTTGCTGGCTGGTTACGGTAAAGCTTTGTTGGAACTGCTAGATGACTCCCCAGTCACACCAGGTGAGACCAGACCTGCCTATGACGGCTATGAAGCTTCCAAACAGGTTATTGTCGACGCTGAGAGTGCTTTGAATGAATGGACCTTGGATGCTGCACAGGTAAGACCATCCTTGAGTTTCAAGGACAATGATTATGAAGTGGAGGAGGTAGAAGAGGAAGAGGAAATATTGGCGGAAGATCCCGATCACACTGTCGAAGATGTAGAGTAATTATGTCCGATATCACTTAGCAAATGAAAAAAAAAATTTTTTATGAAAATCTTTAGAAATTAATACTTTAATACTTAAAATGATTGACTTCTGCCTTTATATCATCAAAGAAGAACACAACGCATTTATGTCCAAATCGAATAAATTTGAAACTGAACGGTTTGAATGCAAATGCTCCATTTTTCTAGATTTTAGTAATTGAATTCGAAATTTCTTTAGTTGCTATAAGGGCAGAGTTTTATGTGTGTACTCTGCAAGCGCGCACATATCTATTTATGTTCGTAAGTCTAATAATTATTTTTATTTAGAGTAGTCCGTCTAACTGTGATATTGTCATAGTGCCGCTGGAATTACTTAACAAAGCACCCGTCTGGGTCTTTCTTCACTCTCATTTCTATTTTCAAAGTTGCATTTTTCATGTTTTGGAAGTCTGTGATGTTTATTTGTATGGCAGATCCTTTTCCCGTTGGCCAACGATCAGCTTAGATGGTTACATTGCTGCTGGTGTTTCTCAGTCACAAGTCCACTCAAGAAAACCAAAAACCAAAAGTGCACTCAGGAAATAGAAGCCAGCAAAGTAATTAAGGCAGTTGCTATCAATGTGGATATAGCAGCATCAAAGCACGCAATTCCAGGAAGAAGCACGTCTCACATCGACAATTGGCTCCAGAGATCAATCTTCCATAAAGATAATAAACATTTTTTTTTGTTTCAAGTGAAGAATATGGAACAAGACGCATTTTTGGAATCTACTGCTATCGATTCCAACCGTCTTGCAAAGAACCTAGCAAGATATGACTTACTTCTGAGGCGTATATCAACACTTTCACAGGTGAATAAACTGCGGGACATTATAGAGAAGGACCACACTGTACACGTGAAGAAATTAGACCATTATGTACATGAGAGTCAGTTACGACACAACAGACAAATAAGAAAGTTAGAATTACAAAGGACCGATCTCACAGTATCGTTGACACAATTTCATGACACACTTGCAGTGGTGAGTAAAACAAACACACAGGCTCAGACTATCCATGATGATATTGAAACAGTGGAACTGGAGCGTACACTTGTGAAGCAGACCTTGCAGTTTGTTACTGATATTAGAACTTTGAAAAATAATATCACGCTATGCCACTCTGTGTTAGATGAAGGAGATTACCAAGTTGCTGCAAGAGCGATTCAAGAAATAAATAATTTGCCTAATAAGGATCGGATAATCAATTCAGAATTTGCCAACAAAGTCATACCCTCTAGCAAAATCCCTTGGGAGCCTGCTTTGATTTTGGAGAAGTGGTGTGCACAGTTGACAGAAGCATTCAAAACCAGATTTATCAAGGCAACGGAAGAGCAGAATATTGAAGAGTTGACTCTAATTTTTAAAATGTTCCCCATGGTTGGTCAGGATAATCTGGGGCTTGATTTGTACTCAAAGTACGTCTGTGACATAATTGCAGAAGAGAGCAGGAAATTAATGAGTGGTGTCGCAAATGCTGATATGGATACAAATATCGTCCGCAGACCAGGGTTTTTTGCTCAAGTACTGTTACATCTTTTCAAAATAGTCTCTACGATCATAAACGAACATTTTAAAGTTATATCCGCCTCGTATGGTGTCTCATATATGCTGCATGTTATGGGAAAAGTTCAGAAAGAAGCGGACTTACAAGCTGGTCTGGTTTTAGATGTTTTCAACGATACCAGAAAAACTTTAAAGGTTATTAAAGAGATTAAGGAATGGAATGCACTGCAGGCTAGAAATAACAGCAAATCGCAGACAACTGATCCAAATAAGGAGAGTGATGCAACTCAGGGAAAAAAAAGCATGGACACATTCATGCCATCAATTTCTACTAATGACCTATCAGCTTTAGTCAGTGAATTTTCTCAAATTTTACAAAACTGGTCGATGTATTTGAAATTTTATTCTGTGAGATGGAATGAATTTTCAAACTTGAAGCCAACAGTTTTAACATTACCCCCCACTTTGGAATCCAGTAAATTTTCAAGCAAATTGAAAGATGAGCACTACCTGAATAATTTCATAATCCTTATCTTCTACAATCTACAGAGATCATTTGGTAGGAGTAAAACATTAGAAGAACTACCGCCTTTGAATGATCTGATTACAACTTCGGTAATAAAAACAGATGATGCCTTAGCATTCCCAGTTTCCTCTGTAATTGAAGACTTAACCTTATTGCTTCGTAAGAGTTTGGTGTTTTCCGTGAATTCCGGAACCTTCCCAGTGTTATCCCAGTTCCTGGAACAGCTTGTTAGATTTATTCAAAATGATTTTTTGGTTAGATTCATGCAGGATAAATTCAAAGCCCTACAACCAAAGATAACATCATCATTAACACTGAGAAAGTATGTACCAAAAGAGATTGCCGAGTTGAATTCACCTGAAACAATCTCAAGATCTGACTCACCAATGGGGACAAATGACAGAAGTGCCCCTACCAAGCTTTCCCAGTTTGGACGTTTCAGTCTGAGGGGTGCTGCTGCATCTGCATTTACTAACATACAATCAAATTTGCAGGCTGCAGTCACAGATGAAGATTCAGTGCTGGCATTACACCATTACTTGATTTATTTAAACACCTTGAACTGGTCATCCATGTTCTGCCATAGGCTTTTGACTGTTGAGATTTTGGAAGATAACCCAGGGCTTTTGTATGACAACTTCCCTTTTAACGAAGACGCAGAGACCTTAAAGGACAAACTAATTAATTGTGAAAAGATGATTATGGGCCAAATATCCAAGCTACAAAAATGGGCCGTGAAGTATTTGTTTCAGAATGCCCTGCAAAGTAAGGTGAAGACAATAATCACGCCGTTATTTGTAAATGGAAATGAAAATACCTATGTTGCCAACGCGGAAAACTTTGAAGACATGTCAGTGATGGGCATATTTGTCCGTAAATGGAAAGAACTAATAACTCCGTACCAGAATATCTTACACCCAGATGTCTATTCCGAACTACTAGCTCGTATAGTTGACTTCTGTGTCCAAACTTTGGAACAGAAATTCGGCCTTTTACAAGTGAACGAACTAGGTGCCACAAAGTTGGAGAAGGAGCTGAGTCTATTTATCAGCTCAGTGTGCTCATTGAACTTTACCCTAAGAAAAGAGTTCACAAAGCTTACACAAATGGTGTTGCTGCTCGGATTTGACGATGACGACTTTGAACTTGAAACAGGTGACATCAGAGATGAGTTCATGGACACCATCGACTGGGTATTGACCGCTGCTGAACGTGTAAATGTTAGAAAACTGAAGATTGATAGAAGACAATAATTTACATATTTACGTACTCAGTAAATGAATATGCGCATGCGAAACAGTGAAAACTTCCTCATAGAGCATACATGTACTCTCTATGTAAATACGCCTGCGGTATAACTCTCGAAATACCAATATAACTATTAACGGATGCTCATCGGCCATTTAACTCGAAAATTCGAATACTTTTTTTGTTATGTGATAGCATTAGTGATGTTTCTGCAGGCATTTCTTAGTGTTTCCTGTAAACAAGCGGACGTGGAAAAATTTCAATAACAAATGTAGATAATCTGAGAAGCATAGGAACAAGGGCCTATACATCAATCATCTCTGTCAAGACTGATACTGATACGTTCTTTTGACAGTTGCGGAGTTCTGGCAGGGCTAAGGTGATCCTTTTGCAACATTATTAGAAGCCTTTCAACTATATTTGGAGTTCCGCTTTTTCCTATAGATATTCCGAAAAAGATTAAGAAAAGGAGCGATCCTTATAGCTAGATTATTTCAGCACGTTTGATATACAGGAAACAATCAAGCAAAGCTAACACCTACTAGCATTGCCAACAAGCAGAGTAGTTTTGCTACTAATAAACGGTAAAGAAGAAAAGCTCTTACTAATAAAAAACAAGGTGCTTGTGCTGTTCTACCATCGCGTAATATTGTTTTCTGTTTGGAAAATAAGCAAACTCATTTAATAGAGGTTTCTATAATGGATACTTCGCTAGAATCCAGGCCATTAACCCAGGAACACGAGAGGGATGAAGGAGACAACAACACAATCCTAACGGATAATGAACATATCCGTAAGGATAGCTTGGATATAGAGAACGATATGGTACCGAATTTGTCAATTAATGAATCTCATGATTTCTCCCACAATGATTCTGCGATAGATATAGATCACGAAGAGACGTTCCAAAATTTACTCTCAGGCCGTCCAGGTGTCCGATCCAATAGTATAAGTTTGGAGGAGTTTCAAGCGAGTAGAACAAAAGCACTTGCTCAAAATATAGAATCCAATGTAGGCCATTTTGAGAGTATCAGTGAGTTTCCTTCTGATGAGTTGCATGATCTTCCGACAACTGATATCAATTTCCAAATAGATGACAATGCTGACATCAAGGATAATTCAAAGGATGCCACAAACCAGGAGGACAATGCATATGAGGGTGGTGAAAAGGTTGAACAGGATAATGTAGATACTAAAAATGAAAGTAGTGTTTCAGATAATTCTCATACACCAAACGAAGTGGATAACAATTCATTTAATTCTGAGAGCAGTTCTGAAAAAATAAAACCAGAGTTGCAGAGTGAGCATACAGAAGCAATCGATAACTGGAACAATAATGAAGAGAATGTAAATGAATTCAAACTTAATGTTTCAGATACAGATCCCACAAATAAAGAGAGTATTAGAGTACAGTCATTCAGTGAAGTGTTACGGTCAAGTCAAGAGATGCCCGAGAATAATACCACAAGTAGTCATTTGATTGAAAACGATTCCGAAACTAAAATCAATGGTCCTATGGATAGAGAAAGTATCTTTCATTCTGATGATAACTCAACAAACCCAGGTGAAAATCCAGAAAATGTAAATATTAATTCAGAAAGTGATGGAAAGGATAGTAGTGTTACCGAACAAAAAGGCTCTGTTGACCTATCGGAAGATCGACAGGAAACTGATGACACGAAGAGTAATGAAATCGCACATAATACAAGCCACGGTGACCCTGATAGTTCGGTAGAGGCAGAAGGTAATGTAGATAACAATGAAGAGAATAATTTCGAGAAGCGATCTATAACAAACAAAAGTCCATCTCAGGCCACACCAATGAAAAACGATTCTATTGATTTTGAGAACCAAAAGGATCCGATATCTGACTCGGAACAGATTAATCAAATGAAGAGCAATGATGATGACGATATAATACAAGTTGAGAAAGAACAAGATAACAGTAATACTTATAACGGAGAGATCTCACTAATACCAAATAGCGATAGCAAGCCTTTTGAGACAGCAACGACAAATATCACAGAACCTGAAGCCCACTCCGAACACATTTTCCAATCAAATAATGATAGGATAGACGAAAACACCCAAGCCATTGATCAGAACAACCAACCTCAATCATCTTCCGTAAAAAATGAAGAAGATCTTAATACTGTCATGGGTGACAAAACTCTGAATACTGATAATAGAGAAAAGGGAAAAAACATAGATGAAAATAGCAGTGAAGTTATAGGATTACCGAGCTCGGAAAATACTATCGAACCAATTTCAGAAACAAAATCTCACGAACAATATGACCATGATATAACTGATAGAGAGAAAAGAGAGGGGTCAAATAAGAACAATGAAAATAGCCCAAAACTTTCTACTGATAAAGAAGATGGAACGTCGCATGTTTCCAACCAAAATGACGAACAGGAACGCGAGATAGCCGTATCTAGTACAGATATTCCTTCAAATGATCTCTCAACTTCTGAAGAAGCAGCTAGAACAGAAAGAATCAAAGCCGAAGAAAATCTAAAGCTTGATTTACCTGAGAACCTAGATCATGATCAACTTGTCAAACTTCTTGAGCTTGATAGTAAGCATGGTGATATATTTGAGGATCACGATATCTTAGATGATGGCTTAGATTATGAGGGGAAAGATTTGGCCACTAAAAAGAATCCTGACATCGATGTGGGAGAAAAGTCTAAGGTTTCCATCGATAATGAGCAAGATACCAAAAACAAAAGTGCTATTCTCGATAACCATTTAAAAGACTCTTCCCAAACAGGGCATCAAATTGTTTCCGAACTACCAGCAGAGAGAATTACAAAATCATCACCAAACAAGGAGAAAAATGAATCGAGTGCTATTATTTCAGACACTGTAACAACTCCACCACAAATACCTCTGAAAGAAGATGTTATATCTCCAGGTCATCCAATGGTTAAAAGTATCAATGATGGGGAATTCAAACTTTCTGAAGCCGCACCTATTGTGAAGGACAATTTTGTTAATAAAGCTGATGAAAATTCTAATACACCGGCCTCAATTATTAATGAGAAAAATAGTTTGTTGTACCCCAAACGACAAAATTCCTTAACACCTATGGTATTTCAGCAACATGAAATAAAGACGCAAAGACATTTACCTGATAGCTCGGAAACTTTGAAGAAGAGTGAAAACAATGAGCAACCTTCTAATCCCAACCAACCTACAATTTTTGCGTATGCAAGACTAGATTTCCAAAGCTTTACCTTTTATGTACAGACCTTGCACGCAATAATTGGTAGACGTTCTGAAAATGACTTTTCACATAAGGTCGATGTTAATCTTGGACCCTCAAAGGCAATATCAAGGAGACATGCGCAAATATTCTACAATTTTGGTACTGGAAGATTTGAACTATCTATAATAGGTAAGAATGGAGCATTTGTAGATGATATTTTTGTTGAGAGAGGGAATACGGTTCCTCTAAAGAATAAGTCTAAGATCCAAATTGGTCAAATACCTTTCCAGTTTATCTTACCAGAACCTGATGTTGTTCCATCGCCCAAGAAAGATGAAGCAAATAAACAAGAACCAAAGACAACGATAAAAAAGGAAAAACCTCAGGGAAAGCAAACTGCTACTAAGGCAGGACAAGGTGACAAGAAGGAACTTTTAAAAGACGCAAATAACAGTGACAACTTGAAAAAGGAAAAACCATCACCCTCAAAGCCATCACCAAAGAAGTCGAAACCCAAACAAACCCCACCACCGAAGGTTAAGAAACCAGCAAAAGTACCTAAAAAGGTATATAAACCTGAAGAAATCCCTCCAGAATATAGAGTTAAACCAACTTCCAATTATTCTACAATGCTTACCTCTTGCATTAGAAAGAACTCAAAAGAGAAGGGGATGTCTCTATCTGAAATTTATGCCGGAATTAGGGAGCTCTACCCATATTTCAAATATTGTCCAGATGGCTGGCAAAGCTCTGTCAGGCACAATCTGTCACTGAATAAATCATTTAGAAAAGTTTCCAAGGAAGGAAAAGGTTGGCTATGGGGTCTGGATGAGCAGTATATAGCCGAAAGGGAGATATTGAAGCAAAAGCAAAAAGAAATTACCGAATCAAAGCAACAAAATGCAAGTAAAAATGATCAACAAGCGAAGAAAAACACTCCCAAAACAACTACATCAACAACTTCAAAAATCGTGAAGAAACAAAACATCTCTCAGACATTGGCTGCTAATAGAGCTAATTCTAATAAAGGTCAAAGTATGGATGATCATCAAAGGACAATGAAATACTTGCAAGAACAGCTTGTTATCCTTACAAAAGATAGAAAAGGACTTTCAAAACAAGTTATTGCCAATATTCTAACCCAAGCACTGGCAATGACTATAAATCAAGTTACACAGGCTGCAAAGAGTAAAGGTATATCTGGAAACCCCCTAACTGCACTAATGGACAAGAATCCACAACATTTAAATCTGATCTTAGCGGCTGCTGTTAACGCAGCCACTGCCAAAATCACGAATGGTGAAGTAAAACAACTCGTAGATTTGCCTTCAATTTCACCAACTCCAAGGAACAATGCTAAACCAAAGCAAGTTGTCACAAAGCAAGAAATGAAAAAACCAACCGCAACAAAACAACAACCAGTTTCGAGACCAGCAAAGGCGCCAACACCACCTATTAAAACTACTTTGGGCAGTTCATTTGATCCCACATCGCTATCGAAGTTTTTCCAACCAAAGCAAGCAGTCCGTTCTATATCATCTGTACCAACTTCCGACTCGAAGGTAATACCTACAAAAAGGGGCCGTAACGACAGCGTAAATTCCAAAGAGGACAAGAGTGATGAAAGTTCTTCGAGCTCCAGTAGTGCCGAAAGTGACGATGATAGTGAAAGTGGAAGTGATAGTGACAGTGATTCAGATGAAGGTGATGACTCTAACGACAGCGGAAGTGACAGTAGTGATGAGGAAAGTGGCGAAGAAAGTGATGAGGGATCTGACCATGGTAACCGTGTGCTACCTGATACTAAAATTGATGAGAAGGCTAAAGAGTCTGAAGAGGACGAGGAGGAACGTGAGCGTAAGAAATTAAAGTCTCAGGAGAGTGCTATTGAAAGTCTCTTAGAGGAAGAAGATGCAACCTTTGACTTCCCAAATGACCTAGATGATGCAGTTGGAGAATTAGATGACGATGATGTGGGCGCATTAGACTTCTAAATTTGAGATACGTGCAAGGTTTCATTAGCACACTCTATGATTGCAGGCTCTAATGTGCTTACAGTAAAAGTACCTTTGAGAGGTACCACAGGATTTGCTATCCTTAATTACATTTTATAAACTCGCATTTACTAGTACATTTATAGGTACAGTATAATTGTAATTATTATCCATTCTTTTTTTTATACTTCGTATCGAAATATAAACACTGACCTTTAGTTAGATCAAATTATCAGACAATATGTTAGTTGTTCAAGTTCATTCAAAAGTTGTGAACTACGGAACCGAAAATTGTACAAGAAACAATTTTGATACAGGTTGTAATATGTATTATTTTATTTTATTATTTTTGTTACGTAGTGCTTTATACCAAATAATTAGGTCACCTTTTTTTTATCCAACAACATTGTTGAAAGAACCCTCCTTCTCCTTTATTTCCCAGAATAATTGACCAACGTCATGGTTGCCGTGGAACACCCAGCCATCCTCTGTTACATGGTACAAGTTGATAGAACCACCGGAGTATGCATCTCTGTGCGCAGCTGCCAAAATCGACCTTTTCCCGAGATACAGCGCATCCTCAACGGAAAGATCCCATTTGTAATTAGAATCCAGCACACCGTAGGCAAACGTCTGACCCGAACCCACGCAAAACAGGTCCCCCTTGAGCCTTGTACCGTCAGAGTCGACATAGTAGATAGTTGGGCCCTCCTTCTTCGTGTAACCACAGATCATCGTACCCATCGAGAGCCCTGCGCCTTTGTACTGATATACCAGGTTGCCCAAAATCTTCGAGGCAGCAGCGACTGAGATCCGCTCCTTCTCCTTCAGCTCATGCAGCCTGCACTGAGACCCCAGCCAGGTCTCCCAGAACTGACAGTCAGCGGCACCACCTGCCATGGTACCCAGGAGGAACGGGTTGATCTCGATAACCTTCTTCACCGTCTGCGAGGCCACCCAGTTCCCGGCCGTGGCACGAGAGTCCACCGCCACCACGATACCCCCTTGGAACCTGAACGCTAGCGTCGTCGTACCGTGCGCAATCTTGATCGCACAGTCTGGATTCTTAGAGTCGTCGGTGTGTGCTCTGAGGAACGCCTGCGGCGTGGAAATAGGCGGCATCGCAATCGATGGCGCCAGCCTCGAGAAGTTATGCGTCCCGTCTATGAAATCGTCGTGCAGATTGTCCTCATTATCGTACTGCAACTCCCGCACTAAGGCACTCGAGGTGCTAAAACTGTCCGCTATAGCCTGCATACCACTTTATCTCCTGAAAACTATCCGAATCTTTTCCCTTTTTTTCTGGCTTCTAAGATCAATCTATTCTAGATACAGCCAGTCACACAGCAATTTCCAACTGTCTCGCTAAAACGTTCTTTTCTCCTTCAAAATCCTGCCTTGTGGGGATAACAGCTCCTGAGTTCTAGCCGTCAGAACAAACTTAAATAATGCTGCAATATACCTCCAATAACGAGTCGATAACAACCAATTGCTGCGTTAAACCCTCCGTCCAGGGCCCGTTTGAGGCCCAGTCTTACACTTTGGGAGCTCTCTCGCTCTCTCTTGGCTCCCTTGCACAACCCCCCCGCCACCCTTAGCCCTTCCCGCACAGGCCAAATGCCGAACTTCAGCTCTCTGCATTTTTGCCACACTGCACGCTGCTACACACACACAGAGTTGGGCATATTTACCCAGACATCTACATTTACCCGGCTGTATTAATTTACCCGGCTATAACATAATTACCCGGCTATACTATAATTACCCGGCTTTGTGAAGTTACCCGGCTGTAATATGGTTACCCGGTTGTGACAGTGTTACCCGGAATATTTAAATATTCCGGGTAACTGAATAATTTTTTTTTTGCCAAAAAATTTTCTTTAGTATTGTGCACAGCATGCGATGAGCTTGTAATCTGTCTCTGCCACTGTATTAGCTCATCGGATAAGAAGCTTTCTGGTTTGGTCCTGAGCGGGCCGTTTGTTGCAATTCGTGAATACAATCTAAGTAGCTGCTTCTACCTTCCCTGCTTTTTTTAGTTATCTACTTTATTACAACCTGTTTTGCTTGATACTTGCGAAACTCACTGGGCCTGTAGGTATTTAGATTGAACACTCCCTTACGTTTAATAAGCACCACACATGTCATCGAAAACTAGGTACTACCTCGAGCAATGCATTCCCGAGATAAACGATCTTGTTGAGAAGGAGCTGTTTACCAAGAACGAGGTCTCCAAGATCATGAAGAGGCGCACGGACTTCGAGCACAGGCTGAACTCGAGGGGCTCCTCCATCAGAGACTACATGCGGTACATACAGTATGAGACACAGGTGCAGAAACTGCGGTTGAAGCGCTGTGTGCGCATACTGCAGAGCAAAAAGACAAACAGCGTCTCCGACAAGTCCATCGACCAGCGGATCATGTTCATATACCAGAGAGGCACGCAGAAGTTCCCACGCGACCTGAAGTTCTGGGCGATGTACCTGAACTTCTTGAAGCTGATGGGCACAGAAACGTCATATAAGAAGATCCACGTGGTGTACAACCAACTGCTGAGGCTCCACCCCAACAACGTTGACGTGTGGATTAGCTGTGCGAAGTACGAGTACGAGACACATGCAAACTTCAAGAGCTGCAGGACTGTGTTCCAGAACGCTCTGAAATTTAATCCGGATTCCGCAAAACTGTGGTACGAGTATATCAAGTTCGAACTGAACTTCATCACAAAACTCATAAACAGGAGGAAAGTCATGAATCTGATCAATGAGAGGGAACAGGAACTGGATATGCTGAACGAAAGTGGGACAGGGAATAGCACGTCAGTTACAAAGCCCATCAACAGCGATGAGGGAGAGGAGGACGAGGAGAAACTTTTGGTACCTTCTACCGGTGATTCAATGAAAGATAAACTCAACGAGCTGCCAGAAGCTGACATGAACATGCTCGGTAATGCAGAAACGAACCCTGCCCTTCGTGGTGATATCGCATTGGCCATTTTTGACATCGAAATGAAAAAACTGGGCAAGTTCTTCCTGGATAAGCATAGAGGGTACTACGCAATCTCGGACTCCACAACTGAGAAAGAACTAAGTAAAGAGACAGTCCAATTTCTGTTTGAGAAATCTTTGGAAATAATAGCTCTCTTTGACAAGTTCAAAGATCTGCAAAGAGATTATCTAATTGACCACGTACTACAGTTTTGGAAGAATGGATACTTGAATGTTTCATTAGCAACTGAACTACCCGAACTTTACGCCGAGTTGATTACTTTGGAAACCACTTTGAGCATTAGATATATGAACGCTGAGGATCTAGATATAGACAAACTGCAAATTTCAGTAAGGAATTATATGGCCTACAAAAATAAAGTAAAGGAAGATTCGACTAGGAAGTTGCTACAGCAAAAGTACAAAGAGTTCCTGAGGACGCGCTTCCTTGACAATGGAACTGAACAGAATGAAAAGAAGATCGAGATTTTGAAGCAGATACTCTCCAAGCTGTAAATGATATTTTCAAAAGACTTAGATGTAGCATTTTTTCCCAATTAATATAGCTAAGTATTCATAATGCATTGATTTTTATTCAAGAAGTTATATAGCAACTATTTGAATAAAATAGAACGACCTTTCGTTTCAATATGCTTTCTTACATAGAAATATATAACCACAAACGAAAGTATTTATCGTAAGACAATAAATGTTACAACTGACTAAGATAGCAATTAACTTTCAAATGCTATTTACTTCCTCAAAAGTGCATTGGCACATGTCATTTTCTTCAATAAGGGAATAAAGAGAAGTTTAATCATGAAAAATTCAATAGGATGTAGATGAATTCAAAGAAATCATTGGTTCGAATTATAACCAATGCTGGTGTTGAAAAAAGTCGTAAATTCTGTTGGCTTTGATTGGATCTATGTTTAATAGATCTCTACAGCTCTTCTTTTGCAGACTTCCTCCGGTTCTCAGTAGTTCTCTGAACATCACCTCCTTGATTGCTAAGTATGGCTTAGGCAGTATCTTCAATTGTATACATAACTGCTGCTCTTCGGGAGATAAAAGAGGATAATCTGCAGCATGCTGAATTTCACTTACTGTAATGATTTTCTTTTTGTTATCAGAGTTTTGTGAGTGTTCGGTATTCGACCTGTTTGCCGGTGTCGATCTATGTCTAGTGCCAGTTAAGCCTGGGGTACCTGCAAGACTGCTGGGATTTGTCCCGAGATTTCCGAGCGAGGAGTCACCATAGTTGCCTAATCGCTCGAGTGTTCCAATTCTCGCTTGTTTATCTCTTTCATATTTCAGACCAGCCTCAAGTGTGGTCAAACCTTTACTCCTCCATTCTTGTAATTGATGTATTCTAGATCTGCATTGCAACTCTTCTAGTAGGTCCTTGCTGAACTCCTCGAAATCCTGCGCTGTCATTACACGTGCATATGCCTTTATTTTACTGAATAGTTCCTTTGCTTCTTTGGTGCGCTTCTTGTCTATGTTTTGTAGTTTCCTGTACTCCATCAGCTTGTTTTCGAACAGCAGTCTCTTCTTCTCAGCTCTCGAAGTCAACCTAGAGCTGTAGATATCTAGTATTGCAAATTTGAGTTCGATGTCGAGAGGCTGGTCGTCTGGTTCGAACACCATGTCTTTCACTGGGCCTTCTGCCTCATTTTCGAACTCTGTCTCAAACTCTAATCTTCCGGGCATGAACCCTTGAACCTCGTGGCATGAAGGCACAGAGGCCATGGGTTTCTTCGGTGGCTCCAGTGGTCTATCTCTGAACTTCTCTATCCTGCTCTTCCTTTCCTTCAGGAACTCATCCTGGTTTACCTGAATGTCTTTCGTGATGTCGGGGATGGGGTAGTAGGGGCTGCCAATGTAGTAGGTGATGTAGTGGTCCCTCGTTTCGTCCTTCTCTCTGCTGCCGATGTGTTCCGCGATGTCGTGCCAGTTACCGAGCCCAAGGGTCTGCGCACCCTTTATCAGCGCCAGCTCCTCATCGGCCCCCCAATCCTCCGAGAGTATGGGGTAGGAGTTTGTCTCTATGATTCTGTAGTCGTGGAACGGTCGGTGGTTGCCGTTATATGATCCTTGTGAGAAACAAGGCACGCATAGATCGTACTCTGGGCAAACAGCACATGATATCCTTACACGATTAGTGCAATCAGCAGAGCATATATCGCAATGGAATTTATTAGACATCTTGATTATGGGCTTGATTTAGCACCGATCAAAACACAAAATAATCAGAAAATAGTGCCTGATCAGGACAGTGGTGAATAGAAATGCAAAAAAACTGGGATAAAAATGGTGGGGAAAAGTGATTGGGTTTTGAAACAGCACACAAATTGAAATTACTATCAAGTATTGAATTGAGTTGAGTTTAGTTGAATTGAATTAATGACGTAAATGGTATGATGTAAAAAAAAAAAGTCGGGATGGAACGAGGGGAGAGGACTGTGTATTCGTCTCTATACCTCCAATAATTGATTTTTCCGTGATGCGATGCCTATAGCAAAGTGAAAGCGCAAGCACTGAAAGAGAATGGGGGTACCAGCAATAATAGAGAGCGGCTAGAATTTTAATACGACTAACTGAGTAGTCACATGTGAATAGACCTTTGCCCCTCCACCTCCACCGGGAAAGGGCAAGGCTGTAGTGAAAATCAGCGGTGCACACGTCGCGAGTCAGTAAACAACCACTCTGCTCTGGGGGGGTGGAGCACGCCAACATGAATACATGTCACTTTCACAGCATTGTACAGCGTGCACTTAGTATCATATGATCTGTTGGGGGGAGCGTAGCACGGAGAAAAAGTATAAATATACCCTTCCACGTTTTGTCATGCGGACGTTCCATCTTTTCCTGACGTTGGGGAGCATTTTACATTACCCGGGTTCGGTGGTAAAGAATTTGTGACTGCAAAAACTAGAGAATTGAATTGATTTGTGGTGTTCGGGTGAGTGTGTAACATCAGGACATTCTGTTTGAGTACCCGAGCGTCCGCACACTAGGTTTGGGGAGGGGCAGACCAAGTGCACTGCTCTACCTGCGGAGGAGGGGGGGCATGACAGAGCTGGCCTCTTTGGTCTGCTTCGCTCTCTCTCTCTCTCTCTCTGACAAGAGTTCGTCACTGGCAGAGGAGGCTAGAGGGGGAGGGGGGAAGACGACTCGTCTTGCTAGGTGGGGAAGCAGGTGGTGGCTAGAGAGCAACTCTAAGCTCTCTAGCCTGGGACAGGGAGCATCCTATTCAGTGAGTTCCGGCGTGGCTTACCGGGTTCACAGTGGCCATCCTCGGTGGCAGGCTGGGTGGTCGTGCGGGTGGCAGTCTCGCGTCCAGTCTCGGCGTGGAAACGCTCCCTTCCACGCCCGGCCGACTAGGGTGCCCAGCAAGACAGCCAGTCTGTGTGGTCCTGTTCACCCCAGGGCTAGGCTCGGGAACTGGGAAGGCACCCCGATGGCGGTGAATTTTCCAAAACTTCTTCCACGCATGCCAGTGTATGTGCTAATTACTTGAATATTGGTCTGAAAAATGGAAGCCCTATATTATTACGTGATTTTTTAACAGGTACTTCCAAAGACCTCACAGAACCACGATAAAGACACCACGATTCAAAAATGGTACGTAATAGGACAGCATTATCAGTGAATTAGCCGAAATAAACGCAAAAACAAGTATACGATGGAGACTTAGGAGACACGAGCAATAGATAGAGACAGGAGTTATTGATATGGAGCTTTACCTCCCAATGTGGTATTGACGAGAGCGGATGGGGGCGTCTCTGGTTGCGCGGGACAGACTACGGTATTGTAATTGGAATCCGGAATCCCCAGAGAGTCTAAAAGGCTAGCCAGTATGAGCCGTGCAAGACCTATCGAGCTGGTGGACATTGTAATGAGGGAAATACGAAAATGGAGCCAACTGTTAATTTCGATATTTCAGTAAAGTCGAAGAGTGGAATGAGCAGAGTGATCAGCAACTATTTATTAAATTTTTGAGTCTTCATTGATACACTTGTTGAGCAAGTTTAGAGAGATATAGAATTCACGATATCCAGTAAAAAAAAAGATAGCTTTTGAAAGAAATCATTTTACTAACATGTCATCATTTTTATTAATGGAAATGAAAAAAAAATCACTTGTCTGTGATTGCATTTGCAGACAAAGGGAGAGCTTTTTTGTTACATTCTAGGAAAATTGATAATCTAAACAGGGTAGAGTTAGAACAAAGACCGTCAAGCGTGCCTCCAAGGCTCTGATTGAACGTTACTATCCAAAGTTGACCATGGATTTCCAAACTAACAAGAGATTGTGTGACGAAATCGCAACCATCCAATCCAAGAGATTGAGAAACAAGATTGCTGGTTACACCACTCACTTGATGAGAAGAATCCAAAAGGGTCCAGTCAGAGGTATCTCTTTCAAGTTGCAAGAAGAAGAAAGAGAAAGAAAGGACCAATACGTCCCAGATGTCTCTGCTTTGGACTTGTCTCACTCTAAGGGTGTCTTGAATGTCGACAACCAAACCGCTGACTTGGTTAAGTCTTTGGGTTTGAAGTTGCCATTGTCTGTCATCAACATCTCTGCTCAAAGAGACAGACGTTTCAGAAAGAGAAACTAATTTTAAGTGTTCTTTGAAACAACTCAATTGAATATTTAACTTTTTATGTATTTTTCTTTTAATTCATTTTAACTCCGCCACAGTATCATATAAAATCACATGTATCTTTTTGATTACGGGAAGTATAATATAATATAATCACAATCATCTTAAAAGCAGGTTCATCGATCAACTCCTACATGGATAGCATGCGTATTAAGAACTCATAAGAATGCTCATAAGAAAAATGTTATCAAATAAAAAATGGTATTAAATGAACTGTTAATCAGCTTTCACAGCAAGTTGAGAATTTCCTCCCCGAGCTTTTTCACTTTATTCAGCTTTGTATCGATTAAATCTCCTCGTTTACATAAGATGTCAGCTCGGTCATGCAGAACGGAGATAAGTGCAGCAAAATTACAGCTTAGTTCAATTCTTTTCTTTATGATCTGGGAGAATATCTCTTGTTGAGAATTTAGCAAGTTATCTCCTTCTTTAATCCACTCATCAAGTGACATTTGTGTGGCTTTTATACAGTACAATTTTTCCTCTTCTTTCTCTAGTCCAGGAAAGATTTCATCCATCTCCTCATTATTGAATGCTATGTCATCTGCAGTTTCATACAGCAGTTTCTCATGTTTTTGATATGGGCCGGGATTTGTAATAACCTCCTTCTCTTTTGTAACCATGCATTGCGGTGAGTTTGCAACAATTTTCGGTGAGTCCAATTTCTTACCAGCGGGAGTTTTTGCGTGCTCATCTTCATTAGTTACGGTGTCATGTGTTTGCGTATTAACTCTAGAATTAGGCTTAATCTCTGGTGTTTTAGGTGCATTAGGTTCAATATTTCCAAACAATTTGCCAGTTAACTGCCAATGATTCTTTAATTCACTAGAATGAATATTCGGTAAGCTAGTGTTGCCTTCTTGCTTCAACGAAGTTTCTCCGTTAGGATCTGGTAGGCTGTCTCTTAGAGGAGAAGAGTTGTGTAGTTGCCCAGGGGTTAAAATGAAGTTTTCCAATCTTACCTCCTTGTGCTTCTTTTTCTTCATGATTTTCTTCTTACCATTGAGAACGCCATCTTCTGTCTTGATAATACTCATTTCTTGAATTTAGTTACCCTTTTCAAAATCTGTTATTTTCCTTATTACTTGTATAAAAGATAATAATTGCCCAGGGAGTGGATATGAATTGTAGAACAAACACATTTAGCCGCCGAAATTTCTTCCAATAGAGCTACGGAATATTACAATTTGGTGATTGAATACGATAACGTACACGTGGCAAATATGGGAACGATAGTATTTGTGGTATTAATATTCATAATAATAGAACTGGTATATAATAGACCTTAAATAAATTACTTTACTGTGCATTGTTTATTTTTATTTATTTCACTTGTACTCCAGAAAAAATGATGAGGACCACATTGCGGTGAAGCTACTTCTGTAGTAATTGTTATAGTAGTAAATGGGCGAGAACGCAAATACTGCCGAGAGGGACCATTAATTTATGTGCATTGTTCTTGGGTCCTGGTGACGGTGCAGATGTAGAGCTGTGATTGCTGCTAATGATCTGGGTAGGAACCTCAGCTTCCGTAGTATTCGTCGGCGTCACGAAGTCTCTGGGTAAGTAAAGTGTAGTCATGCCAGCCCTAGATAGCATTGAGCTGTACCAAGGGAACGCAGTGATGAACGTGTGAAATGGAGTAAATGGGAAGTAATCAATAATATCTGACTGCAAGTCAGCGGTGCTTGGCAGGGCATTCAGATGGTTGTAGTAGTCAGCAACATCTTGCGGCAACCGAAGGTGATTCTTGATCATATATGACGTGTACTCCGGGAGACGCTCATTGAAATCCTGGAAAAATATAAGGAAAAATACAATGTCAGCATCGGCAGCCTTTGACTTCGCAACTACATCCGCGCAAAAACAGCATTGGATAAACAGAAAACATGAAACTAGTGCACGCATATCAGTACAATATCGAATCCAAGTATGATTCGTTTTACTTTTGCAAGAAAACACCTTGAAGAGTGAACGGACAGAACTTTTTTTTTAGATTACGATATATATATACAGGATTAGTTGTGCTGCCACTTTACTGAGAAAAAAGCTGCTTGGTTCACGTTTGGAAACACTGTGTGTCTGCAAGTTTTGAGGAACACATCCAGTTTTTGAGGACAGTCTCACCTATTCTGTGAGCTAGGCAATCCTCCCATTCGTGAGCTAGGTAATCCACCCATATATGTAGCAGGTTATTGATTGTTATATAACATAGCATATGATCGTCTCGGAATAACTGCTTTGGGTTCACAATGGCCCGTCATACCATTCATGTGGCTTACATATCTGCTACGGCGTGTTCTGTGCAATGTGGGTTGATCGACTGTTTTTTCCATTCGGTCCGGGCGGGAATGTGAAAAAAAGAAAGAAAAATATCAAATCTTGAGCAGAAAGAAAAATGCGATGAGCTATGAATTTAAATATTTCTAAAGTACAGATTAAAAATAGAGGATTTTTCAAAATGAGCATGTGGATGCAGTACAGGTTTAATTGTTTAATGAGTATTGATACAGTACGTATGTGGGGCAGGGGGACGAATGGCACATTGTAGGGCTAGCATTGTCTGTCCCATTTGTAGAGAAAATAATAATTGACCTGTATGACAAAAGAAAAAAAGAATGAAATGCATGATCTTCTTGAAATGTGTAATGCGTTTTGTAAGTTGTTCAATGCAAAGGAAGATTGGGCTCTTTCCCATGATTTGACGATTGTTTTAACTACTCATATACAGTTCGAAACACTCAAGTAGTGGAGTGTGAACTTGGCTTGAGAATGGGTGTAATTAAAACACTCAAAAAGTAAAAAATTGCATTAGGGAAAGGGCCACAGAGAACAAGCATATGATACAAATGCGATGGGAAATAAAATTACAAGTTGGTCAGAATAATCAAATAATAGGGAGGTGCAGAGGATGACTAGTAATGAATACGATTATTATGGTTGAAAATTTTTTAGCTGCTTTTTTCATTGGCCCAATTTATATTGTTTACTTTGCTGGGATGATTTCAGCTCATTTGGGAAAGTCATAAAATCAACGATAGGAGCGAAGTCAGCAGTAATGAAGGTGCAAATAAAGAGGATGCAGCGCCCATTGATACCTTGGAACTCGATGATGAAACTGTTGATGAGGATGAAACCCCTGATACTGGGGAGAGGCCTGCAATAACGCTGTTTGTTTTACCAGTTGACACGGATGAAATTTGAGTGCCAGGAGTTTGAGTGGAAGAGGTTGTGGAAGCTGCCGCTGTGGGCGAGTAAAGAGATGTAGATGCAACATTGGAAGAGGAAATCGCAGCGTTCACTACCGAAGGCACAGGAATTGGGACTGGGATGTTTGTCGTTTGCAGATCTTGGCCGTTCATGAACTCCGATAGGTCGGAAGACTCGTCGTCCTGGTTCGAAGAAGATTGCGATGCTGCCAGTTTGGTATAGCTGGGAATCAAAGAAGATGGGATGTACAACACCTTGCTAGGTTCTTCATCTTTCTTATCATATGAAATACCTTGAACATAAACAGCGAAGAGGGCTAACTTGAACAAAGCGTACAACATCATCAATATTCAACTGGAAATGATGTCTTTTAGTTTTTAGGTATTTTTTTTTTTTAAGTGGTTGTCTGTGGTTGCTGGATAGTTACAATTTCGATTCTGAGGACTATCCCACGAGTTATTTTCTGTGACTAGGCAACTACACAAATGGAGGTAATATATATACGAAAGCTGGATTCTAGCATCCAGGATAACGGCAACGGCCTTAAATCTCTGAAACAGCCGGGCGTGGCCTGATGTGTCCATTTTTTGATACTTTATATATCGATACAAACTAGGTTAGGTTAGAAAATCTAGTAAAAAAAAAAATTTTAGCACTCTCGCACTTTCTCTCTACTCTCACTCTCTGTGTGTGTCGCTGTTTCTAGTATATTTAGAACCCAGCTCAGCTCAGAACTTGCCGAACGGAGGGGCAGGGTTGGATCCGGAAGTTCAGGTATGGGCGCACCAATCGACCTATCGGCATTATAGTTTCTGATTTCGGAGCACTCGTTTTATTTTTGTTTCTGGTCTGCACCTCTCGCTCTGCACACCTGTACGTTAGAAGCACCTGCTTACTAAGTTTCGTCATCTCTATTTTTTTCTCTCTTTGTTTTTGTTTTCCGGCGATCAAAAGAATTCTTGTCACCTGAAATGCGCACACTAGCTTGAAGTCGATGTCTGTTTTCTTTTTTCTGGCGTTACTTTTTCTCTGACTCGGCCCAGTTTCTCAGCACATCTGCTCCCTCCTCTACCTCTTCTCTTGCCAATAGCACATGCCCATGCCCTCACCCGCGCGTGATCCTGTGGGACAAGTCTGCGCATGTTAGGTCATCACCACTGATCTCTCCTCCCTTCCCCTCCACTCCCCCAGTGCACCACACAGACATAACCTCGAACGCACTGCGATGTCCCTTGCCCCCCCCCCTCCTGCAAGGACCAGAAAAATTCTTCAATGCCGCGCTCTTTCCTTCGCGCTGCTATTGGCTGGCGTACCCCCCTCCGTCCACCGTTCTCTGTGGAGAGAACAGACAAGATAACATGTCCTTGCCCTTCGACCCTCAGAAATGGACGCGCAGGGTATCACTCCACTGTTCGCTCCCGAGAATAAAACGTAAATAAACAAGCAATATAGAAATACGTAATGACTTCTGCCGCACGTCCCGGCACAGACATCGCCGCACGGTGGGTCGGGAAAGAACTCGCTGGCCCGTTTTCTCGACCAGTTTTTTTTCTTGCGTCATGTCCAGGCAATGCTTTGTTCCCTTTCCCTGCGCAAGAGGCATGCAGAGATCTCGCTTTCTTTGTTTACAAATTCCATCTCTCGGGCGATCACTCTCTTTCTTTTTTCATCTTACCCCTCTCCTCGCAGCCACCGCGCGCCCTTGTCTGAGGGATATACGTAATTCTCCTACGTTGTTGTAAAACTACGTCATCGCGCGGGTTTCTTTTAGTGTTTTCTGGGTTCATCCCGAGCCCGCCCTCACTGCTTCCCTAAGAACTGTTGCGCACGCCGGGGGGGAAGGCAGGAGCTGCCGTGCATGCCCGCCAGCGCAGCCGAGAGGGGATTGCTCTTGCTAGCAGGGCATTGCCTGGCCTGTTGCGATATTTTGCTCTACGGAACTCCGGCAGACGGGAGGAAAGCGGCGCGAGGAACTTTTCAATTATGGCGGGGGATGGCGGTAGAGGGCAGGGCAGGAGGGGCGGGGAGGCGGCTATGGGATGCCCTACGGGCGTTATGGGTAGGGCATGGGGTGCAGTCCACTGATGGGATGGGTGGTAAAATATCTTGTTGAGTGATGTAAAACCGTTCTAAATATAGATGGGTTTTTTTTGCCTCGGAAAAAAAAACTGCATGTTTCTGTTCATTGGTTTTCGTCGCCTCGTCTTGATGTACAAGTTTCTTGTTTGTACGCTGTACGAGGATATTTCCCGCTGGCATGCTGTTCAGGAGAAGCAGACTCGATAAAAAGTTACAAAACGTAAAATGAGCTCGTAGGAAGTTATAGATGGGTGAAGGTGATCGGCAATGATGAGAAGAACAATAGATTGGAAAGAGCAACGGTATTTCTATGTAATATTACACTTTTGGGATACTATATCGATAAATACTTCTCCATTAGACTATTGGCCAGCTGCATGTTACCGCTCTCTTGATAGATAAGGATGCTGTTGTAAGCAGCATGCTTCTTCAAAGCAGTGTCCTCGTAATTTTCCAGCACCTTAGTGTAATACTCAATTGCAATGGAAACTAAGCCAATCAAGTGGTAGGCTCTCCCCATATTATAGTCCGCCTCTTGCTTCTCTTTCACAGTGTACATGGACTTCCTGATGTCGTAGTACCTGTACAGATATCTCAGTCCTAATAGTAGTTGGAAATGTCTGTTTGCCGTCAGTCTCTGCATAGAACGGTGCATGTGTGCCAACCCCATTAACAAGTTTACCATCGGATCATCAGGGATCTCCCGCTCCAGAAACGAAAGGTACTGTAGCGCAGAGAGAAAACCCCTACTACTGTACAGAAGGACAGCATAGATGTAATATAAATATGGTGAGATTTTCTTCTCTGGGTTCTCTACTTCCTTATTTGTTAACGAAGCTTGGCCTGTGACATGTGTGTTGTATCTGATACTATCAAATGCCTTAAGCTGTCTCAAAAAGAATTTTTGCTGGACGGTTGAACTCAAGATATTCAGCGCGTCCTGACCATGCGCCAATGAATACATAAAGACTTCCAGCACCTTTCTGTTAAACTGAAACTGATTCAGCAAACCTCTTAATGACTCTGTAAGCTCTGCTTCGTTCCTGTTCTCAAGTAATATAGCAAGCTTTACGAATTTCATGATTTTTGCACGTTCTGGGTCTTGGAAGAAAACATTTACCTCCTGGGCTGTCTCAATTACACTCAGCCCGTCTTCAACACTCTGATATTTGGTAATAGCTAAGGATAATTCCATGAAAAGCTCAAACCACTGATCATATGACAACCCCCTCAACTCTGTGGTCGAGGATAAAATAACCCTTTCTTCGAGAACGGGCAGATCATTAACAAAATTCTCCCCCTCAACAAGCTTCGATAATTGTTCAATCTTGTAGTCGATTGGCGTCGTAAACTTCTTGGTCCTCTTGATGATACCTACAAATCTCTTTGATCTACTCTTGGCAAAGAAATTCTTGACACTTGAAAAAACATCAATTAACTCGGAGACGGTATCAATCCACTTTCTACCATCTGCAGCTGAGCCGGCCAGCATACCTTCTTTGTATCTATGAACATTCTCATACTTTTTTATAACCTTCGCCCTCATTTTCTTCTCTCGATCAAGTCTTTCCCTTTCTGCATCTAACGGTGTTCTTTTCTTCTTTGGATTAAAAACCCTGTATTTGCTATCTTCTAACAATGGTTTTTCTGAAACGTTAATGTCTTTTTTTGTATCATCAGAAAGAGTCTCCTCGTTATTGTTTTGTTTTTTTGTATCATCATCAGAAAGTGTCTCCTCGTCATTGCTTTCGTTTTTTGTTAGCTCATATAAATCTTCAGCTTGTCGTTTCCTCTCCTCAATTACACCAACTAACAAGTTCTTAAAAGTAGACTTGTCATTTTGATAATAACATATTTCCGCTAAGTTTAACTTCGCCTCCATATCATTCGGTTTCATCTCTAAAACTTTTTCACCGTAAAATTTTGCAGTTTCATAATCTTCAATTTCTTTGTAACATTTTGTTAATGACTCAAACATATCAATCGTTGCCCAATCATCACTGGATAATAATGGTGAAAAAAAATCGATAGCTTCTTTGTATTTTTCAGCCTTTGTCAATGCAATACCAACCTCAAAATATAAATCAGTGACATCGGATAAGGACTCATCATATAAAAATTGGAAATGATTCAAGGCTTCCATGACGTTATCATTTTTTAACTGCAGAAGACCTAATCGTATTCTGATATCAATAGGCATAATGTATGCTTTCTCTTTTTCTGAAGTGGGCAGTGAATCATATCTGGCATTCTTCAAGCGCCTATCATCGAATTCTGAATCATCTGCAACATCTTCCCAGAATATTTGGTCTTCTCTACGCTGAATCCAACGAGCACAGCGTTTTATTATCGCAATACTATCGTTTCTTTTATGACCACTCTTCAAGAATAATTCCGCCATAATATTCAATGAGGACCAATCAAACGGTACACATTTGTACTTTCGATTCATTTTTTTCAGATTCACTCCAGGATACATCTGTTGTTCATCTGGGTCCTGTAAGTCCATCATTTCATCGTCGTCAATTTCATAATTACTGTTGCTATCACTATCCTTATCTTCCTCGTTAGTGTCACTTCCACTTTCGCCCTCCTCTTCAGAAGAATCAAATACATTCTCTGAAGCTCTAAGAATAGCTTCCCTTCTCTTAACATTTAGACCAAAATTATTTTTATAAAGTTCAATTGCATTGTCTGTTTTGTTATAATCAACATACAAGACAGCCAGTTCCTTCAAAATATTACCGTCCCATGGATTTCTAGTGTGCAGTTTCTGAAACCCATCTAGAGCTCTTGCTATTTGTCCAGTCTGCTTGTACAGCAAAGATCTTCTGTACACACATTCCCACTCCTCCTTATTGAGATGTATAACTCTTGAATAACAATAAATGGCCTGCCTTATATGCCCTAAGTCTTGTGAAAGAATCGCGACGATCTTCCAGAACTCCCAATCGGAGGAATTTAAATGTGCAGCTAAAAACCATGAATTACAACAATCATTCATACGACCTTGAAGTTGATAGATATCACCAAGTGTTTCGTAGGCTGCAAAATTCCTTGGGTCCATCTTAATTACCTCATTGAACAATTGCTCGGCAACCTGTAAGTTTTGTTCCACGAATGCCTCATTGGCATTTGAAATCAGCTGGGCCACTTCTGGTGGGGGAGGTTTTCCTCTTGCAAGTGCTTTTTTCTTGCCCTTCTTGTTGCTTTTCTTCCTTTTTACCTTAAAATTATTAGCTTCCCTAATAGCGTCCATGAAAGCAACTTCCTCATCATCCTCATCATCCAACACATCATCAACATCAGTGAACACATCAAGCAACGAATCCTCCCCATCTGATCTTGGTCCCGAGTAGCTGTGACCTTGGGTTTTGGAGTCAGAGACACCATTGTTATATCTATCGGTTTCAATTATCTTTCTTAAACCATCCATGTCACCGTAATAAAGTTCTTCCTGATCATCTAGATCATCATGTTCATCATGAAGGACCCCATCACGTACAGTCGAGTTTGCTGACTCTAAATTTTGGGGTTCCTGCGTCTTCTGATCACCATCTTTTCCACTTTCAGGTTGATTGCTTTGTAATTCTGTCATTATTCCAAATGACAGACGTAGTACACTCCCAGAGTAATCCTTGATTGAGTTGTGAACTACTTCAAATTGCCAATATTGAGATTTCTAGGCTAAGCTAGATTCAGATAAGTCATTAGTAGTGCTAGCAAAGGCAGTTCGTCCCACATCTAGGTTTTGGTGCTTTGTTCTGTTTATGTCCGTGCAGCGGTATTTTCGAGACACTACCATTATTTATCACCCTCACGGGACTCGAACAGCTGACAGTTTCACCGTAGAAGAAAGTGATAAAACACGTGCTTTTAAGTTCACACCCGCTGGTAGAAAGCCATTGCACTTCAAACATCACCAGTGTTATTGCGAAATATCTGCTGCATAAGTGTTCAATTTAATGAGGATATCATACCCTATTTTTTGATGATCTCACTAATGCAAATGAGAGTTTTAATCTTGTTTGGCTCGCCAGTCTGACCACTTCACATACAAGCGGTCATCTCCGGTTTTTATCTGCGGAGATAAAAAATGGCAACAACAATCCTCAAACAAGCACATTTTGTCATCAACTGATAGGAAATACACCCCAGATTGGACAGGTCAGACTACAAGATAAGGTTGTTACAAAGAAACGTTCACTCCACCCCGCGCCCATTGTCCGTGCAATTGCCAGTTTCCACAGAACCTTGTTAAGTAAAAATATAATGCACAAGCAACATGGTAGCAAAATAGGGCAATAATGCCATTTCAAGAGACAAAAAATCCTACTGATAGACATTGAATGCCCCCATCCCCTATATGACAAAAAGAGCTGCGAATGATCAGGTTTTATCGCAAAGAATGGGTGTACGTTCTCCTCTCTAGATATTGGTCATGGTGAAATATCATGGAAATAAGAGTTCAGTACATTCGCACACGAGCTGACTCTGGCAAAGAAAAATGGAAAAACCAGGGAAAAAGGTTGCCTTAGTATAAATAATAGACTACTATTTGTTCTTGTTGTAGTTGAATCTCACTTGTTTGTACCTTGTGGAAGTTCTTACAATACTTTTTGATGGCGCTTGCATATAGAAATTCTTTTGCGTCTCGGTGTGACACTAAAGCACAGAGTGGATACCGATTATCAACTGGGGGCATCACATCAAAGGTGTGCGGTAAAAAAAATAGATAAAGACGCACTAACAAGTGTCTTGCCACAAAATCTTGAGTTACTGACAACTATGAGTAATTTGTCTGAAATTGTCAATTCTCCACCTGAGGATATTGCACAAGCTGAGGGTGCATGTTCGGAAGCTGTGGACGGAGAACAACTTTACAACAGAAGACTTCCTCGTGTTTTTATTAAGAAAAGGATTATTGGAGGAATATCGGAGGCCAAGCTCAGTGAGCAACAGCGCTATCTATTCATACCGCAAGAAGCTGATTTGTCCGGCTGGAGGGTCCCCGCAGACATGCACGACAACTCTGCCCCGCAGAGATATACAAGATCTGGACTTACCAGTCAAAACAGACACCTCAGCGAGCCAAACTACAGTTACATGCCACCGCATCTGCCAAGGCCTAGGAACGCCGGAGCTACCAGCAGATTGTCGTTGAGTTTTGGCGGGAGGCACAATCTCCCACTGCCCACTCAGCTCGACGCCTCAGGCCAGCCTAGAGCACATTCGATACCCAGAGCATACAGCTACGCAGGAACCAGCGAGCAGCAGGACAGTGGAGACGATGTGGGAGCTAAATATAGGAAACCGATAAACACATCAGATGATGCGTTTGAGCTGCGTGGGCAGGACAATGAAAGTTTGAATAAGCATTTTCAGAGCATTTTCAGCCAGATAGTGGCGTTGAACAGCCAGATCGCGCATGAGCTCGCCCACTGGCCCGCGCACAATGCGGAAAAGAAAAGCCAGACAAATCACGCAGGCCGTGCCCCCACGTCATCTTCCCTGGGAGGCACAGTGCCAAGCAAATTGTGCATCGATGCCCTAACTCGGAAAGAGCTCAATCACATCAGCAAAAAGACCTCGGAGCTACAGAACTGCTTGCAGAAGCTCAAGAACATGAAAACAGTGCTCGAGATAAGCACAGACAAGATTGAACGTGGAGAAGCCCCCAATGCGCCTACGAGTACCGGCACTGTCGGTGAACCAGGAAAAGAAAAACGCCAGGACAACGAACCCATCAGCTCCAAGGATGATATATCAGCAATCGCAAATTTCCAGTTCCCTCCAAGAACAGATGGCCACTACAGCACGGCCACTTCAGCACTCAGGAACGTCACCCCCGAGCGAAACAGCTTCGTACCCCAAACGGCAGCATCGCTCCCAACAAGCTACACAAGCTCCACCCAAATGCAGCAATACACGCCTACACTGGGCCCAGCACTGGCACCAGCAATGCCCTCGGCACTGGGCCCACACCATATGGCACTGCCAATGGCATTACCCTACGCATTGCCGATGCCCACGGCGGTGCCAACACCGACCGGCATGCACGCACCGAGCGCCTCTGATCCGTCAGGCATGCGCCCAGCCCCGCAGATGCAGATGCAGCCCACCTACACAGAGAACATCAGCGGGAAGGTGTACCAGCAGATCAACATCTTCGAGAATCCGCGCAGCGCAGCGAAGCTCCCGCTGCCTTTCCCTGTCCCAGGACTGCACCGCCACACACTCTCCGCAGACACCACGGGCCTCCCCCAGCCACAGCGTTTCACTGACGAGTCCGCCGTTGCCGGGGCAACCAGCAGCCCACCCCCCACCACACAGCCAGCGCGCGGGACTCCCACTGGCACCTACGAGTTTTTGTCCATGCGCGCGAACACGCCAGACAAACCCGCAGCGCGTGAAAATGCCAAGAACATCCCACTGCACCCCGGCCAGAAAGAGAAGAATACGCGGGATAGCAGCACGCGGGACGCTGATCCTGCGCGCGAGGAGAGTAAGCCGCGGCTCCCGGGGAAAGGGAGAGGGAAGGGCCGGGAGAGCGATGCGCGAGCAAAGCAGAAACGCGGCGCGGTGCGTGCGCAGAGACGAGGCGCGCAGGAGAAGCGTTTCCGCGCACACGCAGGAATGTCCTGTCTGCACTGCGGCGAGACAGACACGCCAGAGTGGCGGCGCGGGCCGTACGGGAACCGAACGCTGTGCAACGCGTGCGGGCTGTTCTACCGCAAGCTGACCAAGAAGTTCTCCACGAAGTTCGGGAACCTGTACATGCGCTACCGCCAGCTGAGTGCACCGCACGACCGCCGCGTCCCGCTGATCATCGACGTGCCCACGGACATCGTCCGGGAGTTCGACAACGACAGCTCCCTAGACGACAAGTACTTCTCCATACTAGAGCCCGACCGTGAGAGACCCGCCGCCGTGAAGTGACACACCCGCCGTGAAGTGATACACCGCAAATTATATAGAGATATGTACTCCCCCCTACCACCACCCCCGAAACACCTTGTAACACTACACACATATTTTCATCCATACGCACTCCAGCACCCGTCTGGACCTACCTACCCCCACGGGCACCCCCCACGAGAAACACGTGTAGGGACTACCAGGGCCTGACACCATCCGTCCCCAATGCGCACAGAGCACGTGTACACCAAACATTGCGGTCGTGACCCTCTTATTGCAGGGCGTGTGGGGGCTGGTCGGGGACAACGAGTTAAACTCCGAAACCCCGTGACTTCACTTGCTTCCACCACCCCCCCCCCTCCTCCTCGCTGACCCTTCCCTCTCCGGATGGATACGGGCCTTTGTCAGAAGGGCGCGGGAGTTGGAGAAAGAGCTATAAGGAAAAGCCCACCCCCCGGGGAGAGAACACCATATATAAGGCAGCTCTTTTAGTGAGAGGTTTCTGCTGTGAACTGAGAACTGAAGCTTTGGGGATACACCGGGACACACACATAGAGGTTGTGAAAGAGAGGGATTTGAAAGAAGAAAAAATGGTGAAGGTAGCTGTTTTGGGAGCATCTGGCGGAGTGGGGCAGCCGCTTGCGCTGCTGTTGAAGCTGAACCCGCTGATCTCGGAGCTGGCTCTGTACGATATCAAGCTGGCGGAGGGTGTGGCGACTGACCTGGCGCACATCAACACGAACGCGGACTGTGTCGGGTACGGCACGGAGGACATCGGGGAGGCGCTGAAGGGGAGTGCTGTAGTGGTGATACCTGCGGGGGTTCCTCGGCGGCCGGGCATCACTCGGGATGACCTGTTCAAGCTGAACGCGGGGATTGTGAAGAACCTGGTGTCGAGTGTTGCGAAGTACTGTCCGAACGCGCGGCTGCTGGTGATCTCCAACCCGGTGAACAGTCTGATCCCTGTTGCGGTGGAGACGCTGAAGCGGTGCGGGGTGTTCCAGGCGGGGAACGTGATGGGCGTGACGACGCTGGACCTGGTGCGCGCGGAGACGTTCCTGGCGGAGTACCTGAACGACTACAATGTGAAGGCGAACGGCGGGCCTGTGGGCGAGCGCGTGTACGACAAGAGCAAGATGTACAAGTACGTGGGCGTGGTCGGCGGGCACTCCGGGGAGACGATCGTCCCGCTGGTGTTCAACCACATGACGTCGCACACGCTGACGAAGACGGGCAAGTACGACGAGTTCGTGCGCCGCGTGCAGTACGGCGGCGACGAGGTCGTGAAGGCGAAGGCGAAGGACGGGAGCGGGTCCGCGACGTTGAGCATGGCGCTGGCGGGGTCCAAGTTCGTCAACGAGGTGCTGAACAGCGTGCACCGGCGCGAGGAGCCCCGGAAGCGGGCGAACCGCGGGTCCGACCGCAAGAACGTGACGATCTCGTCCACGTACGTGTACCTGCCGGGACTGTCGAACGGGAAGGAGGTGCAGGAGAAGCTGAAGGCTGTTGCGGGCTCGTCCGAGTGCCGTGTGGAGTACTTCTCGCTGCCCGTGGTGCTGGAGGACGGCCGCGTGACACGCGTGGACAAGAGCATCCTGGACAACCTCTCGCAGCGTGAGAAGGAGATGATCAAGGTCGCCATCTTCGAGCTGGAGAAGAACGTGAACAAGGGCAGAGACTTCGTGGCACACAAGACAAAGTTGTAAGATGCTTTTCCTTTCCTTTTTCTTTACAAAAAGCAACGACACATGAGCTCCTCCCCCTCCACCTCTCAAAGAAAAAAACAATACATACAACAACACAAAAGAATCAAAAAACAGCTCTTCCTCTCACAAATACTTTAAATATTATATATAATCAAGACATTTTGACACCACGAGATAGTCTGGCACGGATAATCACATGTAAACACACAATGTACGGGGGGCACACGACGAAAGTGTAATTGAGGTGGG